>VSMD01015000.1:0-45840 GCA_008750895.1 Mirza zaza
ACCATGACCACAATGACTGGATTTGTAAAATGTGTATCATCATGTACACTCAAATTTCACTACCTTTTAGATTATGAGGCAATTTCTATATTATCAAGGGTAAATTTAAGACTCTACTTCTAAACTACATTTTATTTAAGTTTCTTATTTTACTTTTAGGTGAACAAAACAAAGGCAAATGTACATACTTACACTAACATTAATTCTTCGCTAAAGGATACAGTGTGTGTATATGCTTATGTTGTATGTGCATCTGTGTGAGTACAGAAAGTGTATGCACACACATATTATACAAATGTATATAATGAGAAAAGTTTAAACTATTTTTAAGTTCAGAAATTGGTGACTTCAATAATGTTTAAGAAACTCATTCTTCAAACTGACTGCAAAGGAGACCCATCAAAGAATTTCACTAATTATGAAAAAATACAGTTGTGTGGCCAATCTGTCTCCTAGGTTGCAATCAAGTAAAACTTCAAATAACATACTCATAAATGGTTGAAGAAAAAGGAAATTAAAATGGAAACATCTACATATCATTAAACATAACTATGAGCTGTGGCTGTTCAACAATTGGGCTTCAAGTAGTTTCACACCACTGGGCTAGGATAAAACATGCTCTGCTGGCATTTTCATCTGCCAAAATAGCCATTTGCAATTAAAAATTAAAACTGGCACTACTTCTTTGTAAGCAATTAACAAAAGGCTGCTGGCTATCTTCCTTGTTTATAGTGTTTCTTGTATCAAGCCTTTCATTCTGTTTTGAAATACTCTTTTTTTTTTCTTTTGGGCTATAATATTCCCAGTACTAATATTTTAAGACTTTTCAATATTTCTAATTGTAATATGGTCCTCAAATACTATAGCATTATTTATATTTCTAAAAAACTGATTTGAATTGTATGGAACATTTTATATATTAGCAGAGTATAAAGCACCATATCTTATATAAGACTTCTGTACACTTATGGGAAATCAGTGATTTTTAAGGAATGCAGGAGCAAAAATAATTTGTCTATAAAATCTACTTCTATAGACACAGATTTCACTCACAATAGAATATATAGAAAAACAATAAAGTAATTCATTGGGTCTAATTGAGTCTGACACAGAGAGTGGCCAGTAGAGTGAAATTCCATCTTCCACAAGGGAACCAGTATCGTATTTTGGAGATTTGGGGTGTCAGTAAGTGAATCAACATGTATGCATGGAGTTTCTTCTATGTGACAGAAACCGTTCTGGGTGCTGGTGATATAACAGCGAACAGGGCAGAGAGAGCCCCTGCCTTTAAGGAATTAATTGAGGGGGAGACAGTCAGTAAACAGATTCCTTCACCACGTAGAGCAGAAGCAATATGTTCTTTTAAGTCTTTAGAAAGATCGCTTTGGCTACTATGTGGCGCAGAGGTCTTGGAGATTTAGGGATGAAGTTAAAGCAACTAGTTAGGAGGCAGTCCTCCAGCTCAGGGACGAGGAAGGGAAATGATAAAAACATCAGATCACCTCCCATTCCAAATAATCCTTCCCTTTTATGATGATATTTCAAACTCTCCACAGTACCCTCCACCATCTTGGTTGGATCACAGACAATATGGTGTCCATTTCGCAGATGAAGATTTGGAAATTCAGAAGAGTGAAATGATTTACTCCAAGTCACAAAATGAACTAGTGCCAAAGCTGGGAGCAAAGCACTAGTCTCCTACTTCTAGCCCTATACAGTTTCCTTTAAATGAATCATCAACATCTTACTTCTAAGAAAACTGAAACGACCTGATAGTTCCTAAGGCTTTGACTCACTCTGAAACTCTCTGTGGAAGGCTTCTAGAGAAAACTGTTTACTTGGTCAATAAGCAACCATTTATTGAGGGTCTATAGATACAAGGCACCTTGCCAGACACTTGAGATTCTGGGACAAGTAGGTGACTGTCAGTGTGGCAAGCTCACCCTTGTGTGAAGAGACAGGCTAAGTAGCCCACTGTGATGAAACAGTGGTGGAAGCACCACTATAATGACATTCACAGAGTGCCAGGAAACCTGAGACAAGGGGTGCCTCAGTCATGCTGGCAGAGGGAGGGAACAGTTTGGAAATATGCCCAAGACGAATCAATCCTTCAGTTGCATTTTGAAGAAATAGTAGGAGTTGAACAGCCAGAGTGGAAGGAATGGGGGGAGTCCTCAAAAACAGCATGAGCAAAGGCACAGGATGGAGCAGTTCAGTAAGGCTAGGGCTCAGGGTGCATGTTAGAGGGAAATGGCTGCAGATGAAGCTGGAAAGACAGGCAGAGGCCATACCAGGAGGCTCTTGTGAACTGTTCCAAGAAATCTGCAGTTTAACACTGCTGTGTCCATTTTCCTAATTCTTAACTACTTCTGAGTCCACTTAAGTCACACGTATGACCCTCCCTGCTCCACTGAAGCTACTGCAGCAAAGCCCATCAGTGGCCTCCTTCAAACGATCCATTGAAATTTTACACAACTTTTCCAGTCTTTTCTGGAGCATTAGACACTACTGGCCATAACCTCTTTCCTGTACACATCCTCCTTGGATTTCAGGAAAATAAGGTCTCCTGGCTTTTCTCTTAACCTTTGGATTGCTCTGTCAGGGTTTTCCCAGGGTTTTCTGTAGGCTCTTACTCTTCCATCCATGGCTTGGTGTTAGTGATGCCCAGTCTCTGGCCTCCACCATGTCCTCACTTGCTCTGCGCATTCTCTGGACTATCTCATTTTTTTCTATTCATTGCTTTAACTACCATGAAACCGACAGACTTCCAAATCTAAATACCTGATCTAGACATTTAAACTCCAGATTTGTAAATGCATTCATTCATTCAAAAATATTTTATCAAGTATTATCTGTGTGTCACAAATAATTCCTGTTGCTGATCCAAGACCCATTATAAAGAGACTGTGCCTGGTTCACTACTGTGTTCCCACCACTTACGAACTCCACCCAAATGGCTCAAAAATATCTAAACCTCAACATGTCCATATCTGAACTCACTACATTGCTCTGATCATGTGCCTGCCCTTCACTTTTTGTCCCATGTAATAGGAAATGGCACTTCCATTCCCAAATCAAAATCATCCTCCTCATACTACACATCAGACTGGTGAAAACAATCTACCAATTCTATCTCCTTACCATTTCTCTGATTAAATTCTGTCTTCTCATCTCCATAGTTACTGCTTTAGTTCCTCAGGCAATTATCTCTCACCTTTCTAGAACAGTCCATGGCAAATAACAGTCAACAGACATTCATAGAATTAATCTACAGGTAAAAGAATGCAAGAGTGAATGGAAATTTTACACAATTGCTATCATCTTCTTATAGGAATACTGATTCCATTTTGTACCTTCCAACTTATTTGCCAAACTGATGAAAGGCAGATCTTTCCAAAATTCACATATGATTATGCCATTCCTCTGATTATCACTATTCAATGACCACTCCTACCTACAGGATAAAGACAAGGTATTCATGGCCAGCATCTGAGGCCATCCAAGGTCAGGTATTTGCCTTTTGCTCTACCTCCTTCACTTGCAGCTGCCTTTCATCCTACAAATACTTAGTACCTAGAATTACTGCGCTGATTTCCAATTCCATATCTTTCCTCAAGTTGTTTTCTCTATCAAAATTGTTCATTCTTACCTGCTTTGCTCATCTGAAAATTAACTACTCATTTGTCTAAACTCAGCTCACATCTTACTTCTCCTTTGAAGCCTATGCTGACCCTTCTGCTCTTATCTCTTCCACTTCCTTTTCTACTCCCATGCAACTTTGTAACCTACCTAGAAGGTCTATCAGTAATATTGTTTTCACACTTGTTCAGAAGCTTGTAGTCATACCATGCTAGAGTCTCTTCCTTCCTCAAGAGTGGAGGCCTCTTTGCCTTATTAATTTCAAAACTAGCACATATTAGATACTCAAGTATTTATAGATGGATAAATAGATGAATTAATAAATAAATAAGTAGATGATAGAGGGTCATGAAAATATTTTAGGCAAAGGGATGGAAGGATAAGATTTGCATTACAGGAACAACACTATGGAACAACACTATTTTAGGCAAAGGGATGGAAGGATAAGATTTGCATTATAGGAACAACACTATGGTGTCAGAGCAGAGAGAATGCTGAGAACAGAAGCAAGATGATCAGGCAAGAAAATATTACAAATCATCCACTGGAGAGGTATCGAGAAATAGAGTGTGATAGTGGAAGTAACAAAGGAGAGAAGGCAATTTATTTGAAAAACATTTATAAAGTGAACAAAGAATTTAGTGACCATTTGGGTGGCCAGCAGGAGTAAGTATGAGAAAATGGATGATTCCTAAGCAGGGCTCCTAGCGTAGATGACCAGACTCTTTTTTTGGTGTCAAATATCTATAAATTTCCATCCATGGCATAAAACCAGGCAAAGATACTTAGGAAAAGTGACGAGTTACATGTATCTGTAACAATGTTCCCCATATAATTTCTGAGAACCACATTTGCTGCATAAATGCAAATTTGTACGTGGAACCCCATCCATGTAGAGGGGGTTCCTCTAGTACCGCCATTATTCTTCTAAAATTTTCATTTAAAGGAGAAGAATTAAAAAGAGACAAAAAAAATTCAAAGAAATATGCCACCTCATGCTTGAATAGTTCATCTAGTAAACTGAAGAACAGCTGAAGGGAGGAAACATGGCTGTCTGGTAAATCCTAAAGAGCAATAAGGGCACAGATCTTCTAATTTCCGCTAATTTATAAAGATGAGAAGAAAGTATTTGAAGTAGGTCATTTCTTGCTCTTACCACCCCTCTTATCAATAGGCTAGGATATGTATTCTTGAAAATACATTTTATACCATTAAAGCATCATAACAATTACTTTTGCATAATTAATAGATATTTTTCTTTACCTGAAGTATAACTTTAAAGATACTTTTCTTGTTTCTTGGCAGTGAAGACACTGGTCGACCAAGTAAATTCATCCCTGAAGTACCTCATTAATCACAGTGCACTTGTTCTTGGCAAGAACTTTAATGTGCTACAAAAACTGTTATTAATGTAAGATTTGGGGATTCCCAGGCTGGCAGGGAATTAGTTAGTTATACTTCTCTAGAAATTGTTTTCTTATGGTCTTGTTAGACTTACAGCTCAAAGCAACTTTGCTTTATTAATGTAATACGTAAAGTTCAGTTAGTCTAAAGCTCATTTAAAATCACAAGCAGCAACTGCCAAAGATGGCCTCTGTCCCTAGGGTCTGCTGTAGTTATGCACAATCCTCATAGAAGGTGATACTATCCATTCCCTCTTTGTCCTAATGTGGATATAGCACCCCTACCTAATTGCTCAGGCATTACAGTTTCAGACTCTAGAAATGTATAATCCAAAACTTCACATTAGCTACATCATATTGACAAGTACATAATTTATTTCCTACCCACCCCTAAAGACACTCCTATACTTGATAAATCCTGGTGGGTAGAAGTATCCAAACTTGAACCTTTGGAAAAAACATTTATCAAAATTTTAAAACTCTGTAAGTCCTTAAAAGCTTGTTAATCACCAACACATAGAAAAAAATGTTGCATTGCAAGAAGTTCACATTCATGTTCAAGAAAACTTACGTGCACCAACCAAGGTTGTCTCTAACCTTCTTTGAATATACAATGCATAATTTGCCAAAAATAAAGGGCTACAAATGGCATCATATTGAAAATTCAAAGGCATGAATATTCTGAGCATCATACCCTTGTACAAAAAAATCATTATCCATACAGTATATATTAGCTGCCAAATTGAGCATCATCATTGCTATTTTTTTTAGTATATTCTGACAAGTCAAAATAATTTATCAGGCTCATTAAGTAATTGGATTAATTATATATCAACTCGGAGGAGATGAAAAGCATCTATAGCATTTCTCCATCTATCATATATTACAGTAACCACATCTAAATCAATGTGAATCTTACACCACTGAATAATAAAAATTATACCTTTTGATGTAATAATGATGCAACACAACGTTCTCCTTGTGTGCATTGTAAAATGGCAAGTTGGCTGGAATATTCTACCTAATGCTATATGTTCACATCAATCTGGGACTATAAAATTTTCCAGACACCAGAGCTCCACCAATTTCCTGACTCCTACGTGGTCAAATTCCAGGTTCACGTATTTACAAAAACAGCCCCTTCTTCCATGTTATTTCAAAAAATGTTTCTGGTGTTGATGCCAATCCCCCAACCCAGGTGAAAGCTATGTAAGGATGACACCTTATTTCTAAAAGAAACCTAGTTCGCGTTCAAAACTTATTTTACTAGGAAACAAGGAAGAAAGTATCAGTGAGTGCCTGCAACTTTCTCTACTGATCTCCTAAGGCTGATGTCTTTATATTTCATTTCAACAAAAAGAAGCAGATTTAAAAAAAACTAAAAAGAGAGAAGAAGAAAGGAGAAGAGGGAGAATAAAAGAATTAGACATGATGTGACGGCATAAAACCAGATAAACCTAATTCTAATAGGAGGCTGAATGAATGGACTTTGTGGGAAAAACAGTAGTAAACTTTAAAGCCACTGAAAGGTTTTAAATGCCTAAGGGAAAAATAAACATTTGCTTCCAATCATTTTCTCATTAAGCATTCTCTGCTAGATGGCGAGGGCTTACTTAACACACATACACTTTGCCACAAATGCCGACTTAACCCACTGCTGGGTGCCGGTCAGGGGCGGCCCATTTGCGCTGCCGCTACCGCACCTTGGCCTGCGCTCCTGCACCCCGGGTTCCCCACTGCTCCCACACGCACACCCCTGGAAGCGGGAGCATTGCTTCGACCGCTCCTCTCGCCTCTTCTAGACCTTGGCCACTTTCTCTGCTGCAGGAAGGGCTGCAAGCACTAACAGATTTTCCGTTGGTGGTGACTGGGGTGGTGGCGAGGCGTGCTTCCGGGCGCACTTAAAACCTAGCAGCCCTCTCCACCAAGCAGCAGCTTCCCCTGCTCCGCCCTCAGGACCTAGCCCTCGATGTCTCCTCTCTCCACCACGTTTTAACCCCCGCCACCACCTCCCAATCTCTCCAATATACTCTCAAGCCTCACACGGGCGCTTGTCCTTCCTTTACATTTCCCAGCTCCCGGGCGCCCCGCTCGGTGGAAGTTTAGGTATCTACGGACCTAATTGCTCCCAATTATCCGCGCAGCCTAAGTCCCGCGTCCGCCCGGCTCTCGCCCCGGGCGCCTGAAGCGGCCAGGCGGTTCACTCGGGTGTCCTTAGGGAGAAGGTTCAAGCCGTAGAGGTGGGAGAGGTGGGGCTGGGGTAGGGGGAAAGACTCTGGGAGGAAGACCACAAGCACGTGCAAAGAAATAAAAGCCACCACGTGCGTGTGTGCGAGCGCGCGCTCGCGGGGTCGGGGTCGCGGGCGCGGAGCACAGCCCGGGGGGCCGGGCGCGGGGGTCCGCGGGCGCGGGGGTCCGCGGGCGCGGGCGTGGCGGGGGAGCGTCGGGGGGCGCGAGTACTCACACGAACGCGTGGTAGATGAACGCCCAGCCGCGGGGTCTCTCCAGCACGTTGTACAGGTAGTTCTGCACCCGCCGGTACTTGACGTTGCGCCGGCAGCTCTGGCTACTCGTGTAGGAGAGCGGCTTCCCCAGCAGGCTCATCCGGGCCCCCTGCTTGCCCCGGCGGCTCTCCCTCAGGCCGCCGCCGCCGCCGCCGAGCGCGGCCGCGCGGGTGCCCAGCAGTAGCAGGCCGTCGCCCCTGGCGGCTGCCGAGTTCAGCAGCACCCTGCCCCGGCCCGACTCCACATCCTTCATGCCGCTGCCCGGGCGCCCCCCGCCCGCCGCGGCCGCCGCGCCGCTCTTCACCCACAGCCCGGCGGCGCCGCCCTCCTCTCCTCCCGCGTGGTGGCGGGGCATGGCATCACCACGGGCACCGCGAGGGGGGCGCCAGTGCCTGCGGCGGGGGCAGCGGCCTCATGTGCGCCCGCGGGTTGCAAGGAGGAAGCGGGCAGCCGACGGGGCGCCCGCCGGCCGGCGACCTCCGAGCCGGGGGCGGGGAAGCAGGCAGCCAGCAAACCGCCTGGGCTTCGGGGCGGGGAAAAGGGGGGTGTGCAGAGGAGGCCGAGGAGTCCCAATTTCTAGCAGCCTTTAGCTTCGAATTCTAAATCCGGACCTGTCTGGAGTGTCACTTAGAGACGTTTCTCTTGCCCCCTCTGATGCCCGCGGCTGCCACTCCCTCCTTCCCAAAGTGCCCTCAGGGCTGGCGAGGGGGAGTGCGGGGCGCTCCGAGGCGCGCTCCCACGCGCGCACACCCAGCCCCCGGCTGGCTCCCCCTTTCTTCTCCGTCTCCACTCCCCACGCCCACACCGTGTCCGCTCCCCCCGCACAGGACGGGCCTCCGAAGCCTCTCTCTGAGGCGCGAGTTTGGTGTGGTTCTCCCAGGCGCTTTGGAGCTGTCCGGAGGGTTAAGTCTGCCCGGTGTCCGGCGGAGAAACTGGAGGCGCAGCTCGCTGAGCTCTCCTGCCGCTAAGCCGCGGCGCCGGGTCCCGCCATCCTTCCTCCAGGGGCGTGAGCGGGAACGGCCTTGCCCTGCCCTCCAGGTAGTAACTAGCCCCGGAGTGGGAGCGCCGGTGCCGCTCCCGGCGGTGGCGCGCGGGTCCCTGCGCGCGGGGCGGGTCCTAGGCAGTTCAGTGGGCCGAGCCGAAGGACGCGGCTGCCGAGCCTGCGAGGCGTGGACCGGGCATCTTCCCGCGCCTCACTACAGCCTGCAGACTGTGACTTTCCATCCCAGCGACAGACAGAAAGCCCACGAGTAACTGGACATCCTTCCCGGCCCAGGGGTGGGGTGTGGGAAGGACGTAAAACTCCAAAGTGGCCCCACACCGCGGTGAGCGAGCTGCCCCCGGGCTCCGCCTGACAGCAGCGCGAAGCCTGTGAGAACAAACGCGATTCCCTCCGTCAAGAAATTTCCATTCAAGTCCGAGAAAATCATAAAATTGCGAAGTCTCGGCAGTGGCGGCGGCGGCCTCAGTGTCTGGGAAAAGGCTCCTGAGGGGTGGGGGGTCCCGGACAAGGGCTTCTCGGGGTTCCCACCCCACCCCTGGATGCTGTAACTTACGCCGTTGGAGACCTGTTGCGAGGGACAACTGGCTGGGTGTTCCGCCACTGGCACCCGGGCGGCCCAAAGCCTGCGCCCTTGGCGGGAAGGGCGGCCACGGTCCACTGGCTGTGGCCTCTGGCCTTCAGAAACAGTGTGTTATAAGCACACCCAGTTAAGCATCACATTCAGCCTAGGGGAGCCGAAAGGATGCCAGGCTTGGGAACTTCTTCCAAAAGACTGGCCTTCACCCCAAATATGAAAGAAAATCACCACGTTAAGTTGAAGGGAAAACTATGCTTCTACGACAAAGCCATAGCAGATAGTTGCAAGGTGGTGATTCCCAGTGCCTTTTCCTTGCCTAAGGCTAAAACAATACTAAGGCAAAGTCGTCTTTCGGCTGTCTCCGCCCCCTGGAGGGAGATAAATACTCTACCAACTTCCCCCTGTACACACACCCACGCCAGCAGCAGCTACTTTCTGCCTCCCGCAGCAACGCCACTGAAATGCTTTACTTTTACTTTTTATTGTTATCACTATTACTTGTGTGGAGTCATTTCGCCTGCCCCCGGTCACCAGCAGGACCCTGCTTCCCTTCTTCCTCCTTTCCCCCTAGCCTCTGGGCAGCGGGCGCTAGCTGGGAGCTCCGTGCAGCTGGCTGCGGTGCCACGTGACTCCGAGCAAAGCACCAACACCCAGAATCACTCTCGCTTTTCCCTAATACACTTCACACCCACGCGCTGTGGAGGTGCGAGAGAGATCGCTCCGTGCCCTGCTATTCGTGGCAGATGCAGAAAGCGCCCCGGAGCAAGCTCTTGAATCCTAGAGCTGCGCGGGGACCCGGGCCGAAGGCGGGGGGGGGGGGGGGAGTTTGCTGTTGCTATATTTAGACTCCCCGTGGAGTTTCTGTGCAGAGACTTTCAGGGTGAAGGAGCTAGAGACTTAAAATGACTCGTGTGCCCGCTTCAAACGTCAAAATCTTGGCTTGTCTGCAGGCAGTAAAATGAAAACCACTTCCTCTTAACCAAGCTGTTTTCCTTCTTGCAGACTTCTACTACTGCTGGGTAGGTAAGGTCATTTTTTCGTCTCACTGGTGAGGCTGGGCATGCACACACGGGAAGTCTACGGAAGGCAGGGCACAGGGACACGTTTACCTGGAAGAAAGCCAGCTGCTTAATTTCCAAGTGATGCTTTCCTGGGAGTGCAGGAGTAATACTAGTGAAACTGTGATTTTGATTAAGCAAATGCCATTAGGCTTTTTTTTTTTTTAATGAGAACCTGTGATCGGTAGCAGTTTAGAGCTGAGACGCACCTTCAAGATCATTTCTTCTAGAGTAATCTCCATTTAGCCACACAGCCCAGAGAAAAAGGACTCGCCCAAGTTTTCACCAGGTGGTTGGTGCCAGGGTTGTTAGGAACCCAGAAACCTGGCATCCCAGGTCAGTGTCCCTTCCACCAGGCGATCTGCATCTCCAACAGAAGATGGACAAAACAGGACGCGGTTTTGTGTCAGCGTCTCTACCTACTACCATTGGGAAAGACTGCTTTAGCTGCAAACCGTAAACATCCTGCTGTTCCCTGCCCAGGAAGAAAAGGCTGACTGCGGCTGTGCTGGCTTCTCCTAGAAAACACCTTGCATTCTTTGCTACCTACTAACTTACCTAAAAAGACCAGAATTAACTTCGGAGAAAATAAAGTGTGTGTGATTAAGCTTTGTTATTCCTTTGAAAACAGATGTTGCTAGGAAACTGCCTTTTATTAGTTTGTTTTGCTGAAATTTTAAAACCCGAATATCAGAAGAAAGGGTACGCACATTGAGCAATGAGTAAAGCGACATAGTGTATATTGTGTGCCTAATAATTCCATTAGAGCATTATGAAGAGGTAGAGGTAAAGGCAGATGTTTATTGCTAGGGTAGAGCATGTGTGTAGACTGCTCCCCCGACCCTCACCAGCCTTTGAAAGGGTTTGCTTTCACCTATTCATTCTCTACATATCATAAGATGTCTGCTTGAAATTTATGACCTTGGAAATTTATTCTCTGATGTGTATGTGGAAGTGGTTTCCATTGAGCATAGTTACTAGAAATATTTTATTTTAGTGTGTTTTCTATCCCATTATATTTTTCTTCTGAAAGGTACTCTGAAATAGTGTTAATAAAAAATTCTATACATGAACTAGAGATGCACAAGAAAGGTTATTAATGCCCACAAGAGGGACATAATAACTAGATCTGGACTGGTTTCCCAAAATGTCAGTGCCACATGACTTTCCCCCTTTCCTCCTTCTCCATGGCCTACCCATTTTCCCATTTGCCCCAACCTCCCACGACAACATACCCTCCCATCAAATAATGTTCATGGTTCTGAGCAACTAGTGAGTGACATAAGTGGTATGCTTTAGCAATATCGATGCACTTTAATCAAGTGTGAGGTCCCTGGGCTAATCAGAGCTGGAATAATAAATAGAATTCTTAAACCCTAGAGCAAAAAGGAAATTTACTGATAGAGAAATGGAAATCCATGGTTGGCTGCTGTTCAATGACTTGCACAAAGCTCAGCGATTTGCCTTCTAAGCCTAGAGGTAGAATTGAAGTCTCCCATCCCTGAATAGAATGCCCTTTAAGCTACTCCACCCTTCTCTTTCAATTTTATTTCCCTCCTATTAGGCCATAACCACACTAAAAAGCACAGCAGCTATATTGCATTTCACAGATCTCATAACCAATGGTTCCGTAAACATATTTACCTCTTATTATTCTAAATATATCAGTATAGTGTATACCACAGTACCATTTCTTGTCAATCAAGAATTCCTATCTTTAAGAGATATGATAGAAGCTTTTCAAGATGTTTCTCCAACAAGCAGAAATTAATCAGAAAATCCAGGACAATATCAGAGGTCATCTGAGCCCAGACTGCATGAAGGCTCTAACACAATAGGAATCCCAGGCCAACCTTTCCCAGCAAATGAGACATTGCTCCTCAGAACAGCTTCTGTCCCAAGGATGCAGGTGTGAGTGTATATGACCTGTAAGAATAGGCTGGTGGGGAGCAGAAAAATAGTGGGGGAGGGACTCCAAAGGTCTCACCATTTACATTCCAGCAGCTAACAAAATTACTTTGTCTAGGAATTACTAAAATATTGTGCTGATTACAATTGTTAAAGCAAAATTGTAGCAATTATTTAGCATGTGTTTACTACATGCTAGGCACTGTGGTTTACAAGAATGATTTCACTTGATTGTGACAATGGTTCCCTAAGTAGGCATTACAATCATACCCAATTTATAGGGGAAGAAACTGAGGTACAGAAGAGTTAATAATTTTTCAAACTAATAAATAGTTGAGGCAGGACACTCAAATTTAAGGGTATTTGATGCAAAACAAACAATGAAGGCCAAAAACAAAAACTATATTTTTAACTACTGATCTATTAATATGTCAACTTTTGAAATAAAAACCCAAGCCTATTATTGTGTATTAATAATCTTGACAGTTTCTCTTTACAAAAGAGAAATATTGAGAAGTTTCTATTGGTTATTTTAGAGTAGGATGTGGGATTTTATTCTAAACACAGAAATAGCTTCAGTATGCTTCTTCACTGTTTTTTATGTGTGTGTGTGTGTGTAAGGCTTTCCCTACATAGATATTTTCTGTATTGAAATTTTAAAAACAGTCCCAAATCTCATAGTATCAATTTCTTGAAATCGTATTTACATTTTGATCTTTTTCCTAGTTCTATCTTCAGTTTTATTTATAAAACCCTGTTTATCGTATTTGGCTATACTTGATTTTCATTTTTCTGACATGTTGGTATTTCATGCTGTCTATCTTTTAGCCAACTATTTAAACATTTCTTTCTGTAAGTAATTTGAATAGAGTTATTTGATCTTTTAAAGATCTATATATTTAAAAACTACGTGAAGAGGTTGATACAAAGGATAACATCTCCTTTGAGCTATTGTACTGGAAAATTCTGTTATAATTCTGTGCCCCCTAGTGGTACTGACATTTTACCATTATTTGTCAAAGGAGAATTAAGAAAGCATCTTTTATAAAGCTCTCAAAACTTATTCATGCCTTCAACAAGCAATCCTTAATCATCAGTGCCATACTAGCTGGAGTGGTGCCGAGATGAAAGTCCTGATTCATATCATACTCATTGACTAGTAGGGGAGATGGATAAATGAACAGGTAATTATGATATGGTGATGAGTTCACAGAGGTTTGCACAAAATGTTATAGAAACTACAGAGGGTTCCCTGAAGAATGTAATAGATGAGTGAAGTCTTGAAGAAAAACTGGACTTTGATGAAGACGTGAGGGCAGAGAACACATTTGAGAAAATGTCAAATCTTGAGAGCTGATCATGCTTTGAGAATGACAAGTAGTTGCATCCTATGGGAGCTCAGGTTGCTTTTGAAGGCATAGCTATTAGCAAGAGGCAGGAGAAGTAAGAAAGGGGCTCTGAGGCTAAGTTTCAGCAAGAACTTTGGGTTTTGTCTTGACTTGTGCAGGAAGCCATAGAAGACTGTTCAGCAAGAAACCTATACGTTACTATTTCTACTTTCAGAAAAGCCCCTGACATGGACTGAGCACCTATGAGTGGCACACATTATTCCAAGTGTGGGGACTCAAAGATGAAAATGATACAGTGT
This sequence comes from Mirza zaza, assembly GCA_008750895.1. Classification (NCBI taxonomy): domain Eukaryota; kingdom Metazoa; phylum Chordata; class Mammalia; order Primates; family Cheirogaleidae; genus Mirza; species Mirza zaza. Next base: position 13,741 of record VSMD01015000.1, read on the forward strand.
TTATACTGGAGATTAGTGAAACCTACCAATCTTTGGACAGAAGTTAAACCTAATTTCCAATTTTCAGGCATGAGTATATAAGTGGATGGTGGTATTGTTCACTTAACTAGGAAAGACTGAAGGGGAGGCAGTCTGGAGAAAGGAAGTTCAATTTTGTATTGAGTTTGACATACCTGTTGAGACAGCCCAGTGCAGATGTCCAGTCAGTGGTTGGATGTATGAATCTGCAGCTCAGAGGGGAGAAAAGAATTGAAATTTGATAATCACCAACCTATATTTATAATGGATGAATCAATAACTTGGGATTAAATTACCTGGAGAAGCATGTCGACTAGTTTAAAAACGGAGAGGACTAAAGACCCAGTCTTGGTGAGCATGAGCATTTGGGGTATGGGAGGATGAAAAAGGAAGGAAAGAGACTGACATAAAAGAAGCTGAGTAATGCCCGAGGACCACTGCTTTGGCTGTTGTAACAGCCAAAAAATCAGCTTCAATAGGGAAATGGTGGAAAGAGATCAAACAAGATAAAGATTTTGGACTTTGCAAAAAAGAGGGTCATTAGAAAAAAGTTTTTGTTTTTGTTTTCTTGCAGAATTGTAAAAATAAAAATCAGATCAGAGTAGGAAGAGAAGGAATTTGAAGATAAGGGCATGGAGATAATTATTCCAAAGGTAGGAGATAGGCTATAGCAAGTAGAAGATCTGGGTTTGAGGAAGGCTCTAGACAAAATATGGTGTTGACTCGCCTGAGACTTGAGTGGCTGTTATAGCTGCTCTCACAGGTCCTGAGAGTGAGTCTGCACAAGTGTTTAGATAACTGAGCTATAATTTTTACTGATACTGTTTCATTGTCAATTATGAGATCTGAGACATTTTGGACATCTTCTATTGATCTTAAGTACTTTAATATCATTTTAAATAAAAATCATCATATTTTATAGCTAATATTAAAAAATTTTAATTTACTAAGTATGCAGTTTTCATGTTTAGTTTTACCAGGAAGGAAGAAGCATGCTAGATAAACTAAATGTTATTGTTTGATTTTATTTATAGTGAAAGTCTGAGGAACTGACCAGACCATCAGGGAAAAACTATATGGAAAAAAAAGAAGCTGATACCTGCTAAATATTTAATACAGTTTTCAACAGTGCTGCTGATAGCTACAGGAGTTACCTGGAGGCCCCCAGACAGGTCAGGAGTTGGCACAAGTGGGGACATAAAAGTTTCCAGAGTTTCAATTAGAGATTTGTTTTTCTCTTACATATACATATTAGTTTTCTGGATAAAATGATATTAACAGAAAGGCTGTTGAAATTATTTTTGAAAAACACTGAACTAAAGAATAGTCCTGTTTGTTGAGATACTTAGAGTAATACTTCCTGCCTTTTGGAGTCATGGTTCAGCTACAAAATGACAAGACTCATGGCCCACTGGGGCAAAAGTAAGAGGCCAGTGACAGGCAGAGGTGATGGGCCTGAGGTTCTGGCTGACCCGAGGTTCTGGCTGGCCTGAGGTCTGCAGCACTCTGATTGGGATGCTCTGGATTATGGAAAGGGTTAAGATCAAAAGGCTACAAGGGGACACTGGGCCTTGCATAGAAATCTTGAAAGTAAAAAGAGTTAATCTGAGTGAGAGGCAAGGTCCTAGAAAACAGCGAAGTGAGGGAGTATTCCTTGGCATCTTTTCAAGGTTTTTGGTTTTGTTTTTGCACGTCATTTTGTATGTGAGACTGAAGCATATTGAGAAAAAGAGAGACAGAATTGAAAATTTTTTTAAGGAAGAAGATGTTTTCTGATGTGAATAGGAAGATTAAAAATGAGGAAGAAGCTGGAGGCAAGACCCAATATTGTTTTGGGTGATGAGAATTGAAAGTGGAGCAATAAATATCAATAAATATCTAATTAAGTTTTTAAATATGCTCAGGATTTGGAGTCAGAAAAAACTTGTAAATTGTGGGATTCTGGTTCCTGGCTGAGTTACTGAATCTCACTGTCTTCATTTCTTTTATGTTTAATGTGGGGATAATAATGTCCATATCACAGGATTAAATGAAATAGCTCATGTAAGGATCTTAGCACAGTGCTGACATATAGTAAGTCCTTAATAAATAACTGCTACTACTAATATTCATGCATATCAAGATTTATCAATTTGTGATTTAGATTGTAATTTGAAATATAGCTGATTAGTTTTTCTGAAGCATTATCTTCCTTAATTGTTAACCTTTAGCTGAGATTTAGCAGACACATAAAAATTATAAAAATATGAACTTGTAAAAAATTGGCTTTTATGAGTAAACTTTGAGATAACCCAGAAATGAAACTTTGAGTTTTGCATATGTGTTTTTAGGTGATTATTTGTGAAGTTGAAAAGCAAGTGGACACAACTGCATCTGATAATATACCAGGCTATAGTTGTACAGATGTATATCTTATTAAAGGCTACTGGATACAACTAAACAAAGTAAACCTTAACACATATAGCTTTGTATATTATTCACTTCTAACAGCAATATTCAAATGGTAGTGGGTGTTTAACTTCACTCAAAAATATATGTGATATTTTTGACATCTTGTAATGGGTGTTGGATTCATCACTCTAGAATATCTGTGAATTTATGATTATAAAGTTTTTCTGGATAACGGAGATTTGAGAATTGGATAAAAGCCTTAGAAGAGGTAAAAAATAAAGCTTATAATTTTTCATACAATTTCTGGGGTTTACAGGCATGTGGAAATAATTCAAAAAACCTGGGATTTATGGATCCCAGATTTTGAGATGTCAGACTGTATTCTTAAAGGAATGAATTTTATAAGGATTCTCTAGAGGATATCATCAGGATGACTTGTACTGGACATATGAGAAAATTCAGAATAGCTAGAACTTCTTTGACCTCCCTGGAATAGGCTATGCTATTTCTCAGGCTTCAGTCAGGAATACCTTAATGACATTTCTATCAAGGGAGTTCTAGGATAGAAAGGTTTGTGGTCACTATAAAAGTCCTTCCACTCAGATTTTGTATCTCTGTTATGGCTTTTTCTGTTAGAAGTGTTTAAATGAGTCCTTGAACTCTCATTACATTTTTTCATATGGCTATACTGTAGGAGCATATTTGCTTGGAATAATATTTATGTCCCAAATTAATCTTCCAGAGTTTGGATATTATAAATCCAAGAGTATGATTTTGTGTGTATGTGTGCATGATTTAGTGTGTGTTTATATAAACATATATACATATGTATTAATGTAATTGCAATCCACTGCTTTAAAATATTGCCCACCAAAGCATACAAACCACAGGGAATGTCATGTAATTCAAGGGAAGATTGTGAATCCAGCCAGGGCCTCAATTCTGATAAAGGGATCATAGTCATTTCTGTACTTAGATCTCTTTCTCTGTTATCTGACTAGTACTTTGTAATGGGAAATACTCATTTTTGTTCTTCTCAGTCAACTTCAGGAATTAAAATTTTGTCTCTGTGTCCCAAAATGGGAACTGGAGTCTTGTTACTGGTTTATCTACTTCTGCAATGATAACTGCCTGCCTCTCTTCTGGAGGTCATCTTGGCGCCAGCATTCCTGGGTTATACACATTGAATAACCTCTTATTTCATAATTCCCGCAGCAAAGAATACTCTCTTCTCCCTAGCAGACTATTTCCTACTCACACCTGACATTGAGGCCTTCTCCCCAGGCCTTACCTGGGTCTCTAAGGTGGTCCTCCCTCAGTGTCCAGTTTTATAGTGGTTCATGTCTGAGTTTAGGCCAAATTTCTATCTTATTTTCTTAGTGAGAATTTACTCATTCATCAATTCATCAATTCATTCAACAATTGTTGAGTGCTTACCATGTGTCAAAACTATAGAACAAATGTCATTCCTACCTAATGCAGCCTGTGGTTTACTGTAATTTTTCAAAAGCTTTACAATCTTTTTAGAGTATACTTAACTACATAACATGCAATAACAGAAATATTATCTAAAACTTGATAGCCCAAAGGCAACTAGTATGTTTTAGAAACATTTATTCATCGAGAGCTAATTCTTTACACGAATGATGATTCTGTCCTCCAGTGCATATGTGCAATGTCTGGAGATATTTTTGGTTGTCATAGTGCAAGGTAGAGGAAAGGATGTAGGAAGTTGTTGCTGCTGGCATCCATGGGGTAGAGGATTGGATGTTGCTAAACATTCTACAATGCACAGGACAGCCCCACAACAAGGAATTATCCTACTCAAAATGTCAATAGGGTCATGGTTGAGAAACCTTGGTTTGGACAAAGTCTTCAGGCCGGCCTTTGAAGGTATTGAGGTAGGGAGTTTTCCTTGCTGCCTTTTATTGGTATTATATGCAATTTGTTTCTATATTTAGAATTTTGGCTTTTATTATCTTCCTGGAGAAATGATGCTAAGTGTTCACATGAAAAACATTTTTCCAATTTAAAATAAAATCTTTCACAGTATACAATACCAGGGAAGGTCCATAGGTAAGTAAACATGTCTGTTTTAGTAATATTCTAGACGGTTAAAAATCAATGTTTTTATACCTACAAATTAACATCTCTTTCTACCTCTACCATAGGACAAAAATGAAAAAGGCAGCAAGAAGAGCCAAGGAACAAATGAATGGTCATTTGGTTCAGGGTCAGTTGGTTATTTGAGGGCTTTTTGAGATGTTTTTTCTTGATTGCATTAGAATATAGATCCTTGAAATGACACCATGGGTTTATTCAAACTTTGTCTGATTTCACATAAATTTATACAAGAGCTTCTTAGATTAAGATGGTAATAGAATACCAATCAGCAAATTAAAATAACTATGGTTTATAGCTGCCTATTCATCACTTCGCTAGAGGTATTTTATGAGAGATTCAAGCATGGATATTTGGTCTGAGTGTTATTTTAATGTAAGTGTTTCATTTGTGGGTTGCTACATCTTTTTTGAGAAATTTCATAAAAATACACATTCCTTGTGATAATCACAACCTTAGAAGGGCTATCAAACTGATGATATTTTTTACTTCAGTAAATTATAAAAGAATGGTTTAGTACTTATGTGCTTTGGGTTAAAAAAATGATAATGTATGAATGTATTATACTATAGTAGCTAACAATTTTCTTTATAACAATGGTATCTGGATTAGAAGGAAATCTGGGTTGGTCCGAGTGCAGTGGTGTTTACAACTAATTGATCACAACCAGTTACAGATTCCTTTGTGCCTTCTCCACTCCCACTGCTCCACTTGACCAGCCTTTAAAAAAAAAAAAAAAAAAAAAAGAAGAAGGAAATCTGTTAGAATTTGAAAATATCAAAAGGGCAGAAATGGCTTAATTCATTTTCTTATTGAATAAATTTGCCTCTTTTTTGGTAAAGCTTGGTTTTAAGCTCTTTGTTAAATCAAAGATATATTTTCTACTGCTAGTATTTATTTTTTATGTACACACATATGCACACTCAATTGGTTATAGACACATGGGCACATAGATTCTCCAAAATGTTGGATTTATTTCCACCTTCACTGATCTACTAAGCTTCCAAACTTCTTTGCCCTGGAAAAGAAAGTCATTTTGGAGTAGGGAGGGGAAATAAAACTAATCCTCAAATTTGAATTATGAAAGTACTCGTATTTCCTTAATACTTCTTGAATGATATTCTAATTTTGGGTTTAAATGAAAATAATTAAACTTATGCTAGATTGTTTTCTGTTTTGAATTATACTGGAAAAATCAGAGATTTTACCTGGATTAGCTTAAATCCCTATAACTCTGTTTAACATATGAGTAAACTTGGACACATTGTTTAATGTTTTTTCTCCTCAATTTTCTTATTTTTGAAATGGAGACAATAAAGTGTTACTGGGAGATGAACTAAATTATATAATAGATGCAAAGTGCCTTGCACCTAGTAGGTGCTCTGTATTGTTAAATAACACTTATAGATGCCCTCCAGTTTTGCTATGGGGAAAACAAAAAAAAGTACATTAGGAGAAAAAGGAGTCACAACATGTTAAGATGTTTATTTATTTATTTATTTTAAAATATTTTCTTATAAAGGAACATGTTTAATTGGCAAATCTAACATCACTCAGCTATCACGTTTTCAGTAGCTCCAAAGCTAAAGTAAATATTAAAGTCAGTAGAAGGAAACATTTTTGTACATGAATCTAAATGAACTCAGTCTCTCCCTCCTATTCTATTTTTTTTAAGTTTTTATTCTGATTCTCTCACCCCCACCATACAACCTTCATATATTTAGCAAAGTTATTAAGTTTTAGGGTTGAAATGGAACTTAGATTCCTTTCAATCAATGCAGAAATTCTAAAATAATCCCATATTTAAAATTTTAACTCTTCATGGAAAGAAAAGTCAATATACACTTTCCTACATGCTTTCCTGCCAAATTATATTTAATCCTGCAACAACTACATGAGGTGGGCATTATCACTCTCCCCATTTTTGAGATATAGAAATAAGCTCAGGAATGTTAAGTGATTGCTCTAGATCATGGGAATTATAACGGGAAAGGAGGGAATTGAACAATCGTTTTCTGACTCTAGAGATTTTTGTCCTAACCACAGAATCATAATGTCCCTTTAAATTAGAAAACGCTTTTAGGAATAGATAGTAGTCTATTTAGAAATTTCATTAACAAAAACATTTGGGAGAAGAAAAATGATATTAAAGCAAAGATGCATAAACACTGATCACTCAGGCTTTAAAAACAGGAGAGAAGAAGAGAGTCACTTCCCTATTGAGCTGAACCTGGTATCTCTGGATACAGCAAAGTACAGAAAGATAGAGATGCCCTGTTCTGAGGATTCCGAATCCCTATATTATAAATATACCTATTAAGAATGTGTTCAGCCACAAATAGAAAATTCCCCCAAACATTGGTTGAAGTAAGGTTTATATGTTTCAAGCAGAGAAGTCTTGAGTCAAGAGTCAGCCAACAAGCCTTCACAAAGCCATCAAGGCTCAGCCTTTTCTGTTTGCTGCTTCCACCTTAGCTTGCATTGTTCATCCTTATGGTCATAATGATGGCTGCTGTACATCCAGGAGTCTCAAGAGCAAAATAGACTTTGCCTTTTATTCAGAAACGGTGTCCTCCTGAGGAATTTCCACCTGTGTCTCATTGACCAGAACTACCACATGGCCAACCATAACTGAAATTAAGGGAAGGTAAGTGAATTGTTTTAGTTGGATATGTTGAAAATACTTGAGATCCATTTATTTCAAAGAAATGGGGAATAGATAGACAACCAGTAATGTCTGCTATGGTCCACCCCTTTAACTACACAGTATCTGTAGAACTCTTCTTCATGTGTGTGGATTGTACCCCAAGCTCCTCCAAATCAAAGTATTGAATCTACCCCAAAGTGGAGACTTCTGCTTGAGGTTCGCTTCTCTTCATCATGTCTAAATGTGCCTCCTAGTAATCCAAGAACCTGGACACTTAAAAGCAACTTGTCTGCCCTCAATACATCAGATAGAAGTGTTAAGATAAGAAATAGAAAAAGTAATTAAAACGTCTCATTTAGAAAAGAAGAGAAACGAAAGCACAGGAAAAGACAAAATAGTAGAAATAGAAGACAGGAAAATTGGACAGGAAAAACAAAATTTCTTGCTTTGTCAGTGTGTAATTTTCTAATTAGCCTATTACCCTAGCCTCTGGAAGAATCTTATGTCTCCAATTAATTAACATGGGACATCTAGGAATATCACACCTAGGGGAGGATATTCACTTTAGTAGCCCAATTCCTGTTGATGCAAACATTGCTGCTGGGATTGCATTAAGGACTAAACAGTCACAGCCCATTGTCAACTGTAATTACTGTGGTTGGTCTATTAGCTTCTAATTAATTCCATGTACTGGTAACACAGGCGAAGATCTTTTCTACTGCATTAGTCCTTACTCCAGAAGATGTGAAACCTTTCTATCATCTCTCTAGCTTTGTAACTAATGGTCAATACTTTAAGGTTGTTCAAAATAATTAATATCCATTTGTAGATTCTGGTTTTTAGCCCTTTATCAGATCTCATTTATTTTGTTGTTGTTGTTGTTGTTGCTGTGATTGCCTTTGGGGTCTTCTTCATAAATTATTTGCCTAGGCCAATATCTATAAGAGTTTTTCCAACCTTCTTCTAGAATTCTTAGACTTTCAAGCCTTAGGTTTAAGTCTGATATCCACTGTGAATTAATTTTTGTGAGTGGTAAGAAGTGCAGAACTTGTTTCAGTCTTCTACATATGGCTATCCAATTTTCCCAGCACTATTTATTGAATAGAGATTCTTTTCCCCAGTGTATGTTTTTCTCTGCTTTGTCAAAGATCAGATGGCAATATGAGGATGGTTTTATATCTGGGTTCTCTGTTCTGATCCATTGGTCCATGTCTCTGTTTTTATGCCAATACCATGTTGTTTTGTATATATACCCAAAGGAAAAGAAATCAGTATGTTAAAAGGAACCTGCACTCAAATGTTTATGGAAGTACTATTCAGAATAATTCTGATGTGGAATCTCAACCTAAGTGTCCATTAGTGGATGAATGTACAAAGAAAATGTGGTACAATGAAAAGATTAAATGCCTAAGGTGATAAGATATCCAAATTACCCTTATTTGATCATTAAACATTGTATACAGGTATCAACATATCACATGTACCTCCAAAATATGTACAACTATTATATATTAATAAAACATTTAAAAAATGAAGATATGATACATATATACAATGTTATATAGCACAGAAAAGAATGAAATCCTGTCACTTGAAGCAACATGGATGGAACTGGAGGTCATTATGTTAAGTAAAATAAGCCAGGCATAGAAAGACAAATACTGAAAATGGTCACTGATATGCAGAAGCTAAAATGGGCATCTCATAAAGGTAGAGAGTTGATTGGTAGAGGCCGGGAAGGCTAGTGGGGAGAGGAGAAAGAAGAGAGCTTGGTTAAGGGTATAAAATGCAATTAGATAGAAGGAATAAGACCTACTGTTCACTAGTACAGTAGGGTAACTGAACTATACTTAACAAATATTTGTTATACATTTCAGAATTGCTGGAAGAGAGGAATTGGAACGTTCCCGACATAAAGAAAGAGTTTATGTTTGGGATTAGAGATGTCCCAATTGCCCTGGTTTGATCATTATACATTATGTACATGTGTCAAAAAACCCCACAGGTACCCTAAAAATATGTACAGCTATTATGTAACAATAACAAACAAACAAACAAAAAACCTATCAGAGAGAAGGAAACTATGCTTGACACCGACTTCTCAGGAACAATATAAGCCAGAACACAGTGAAATATTTTCAATGTGATGAGAGAAAATACCTATCCATCTAGAATTATATACTTAGCAAAAATAACTTTGAAGAATGAAAAAGAAATAAAGTTATTGACAGATCAGCAAAAAGTGAGAGAGTTTGCAATCAAATGACACCCCTTTAAGAAAATTCAAAAGATGTACTCTAGGCAAAATGAAATCATGTCTACATGAAAGGTGCAAAAATAATTAAGTGAAAAAGAAAGTGGTAAATATGTGGATAAATACAAATCTTTGTACACTGAATGTATAAAAAATACTTCCTTTTGGATTTAAAACAAGGTAGAGCTATGATATCTAATAATTACGTATTAAGTTAGGAAGACGTGATCAGATTTAAAGGTTTAGTAAGATCCTGTTTAAAGGAGTGAAAATTACACATTCAGATTTTTATAAGTTAAATAGATATGTTGAATGTGGAAAATGTTCAGGTAACCAATAAAATAATAGAAATAGAATGTTTCACTTTCAAATCTGGAGGAAAACATGAGTGAGAAAAAAATTCAATCAAATATTTAAAAAGACAAAACAAAATAACAAACAAATAAACCAGAAAAGAAACAGATAGGTGGGTCACATAAAAAACACAAAAATAGCATAGAAGAAATAAATCCAAATAGAGATATCCCTCTCTTCTGAACTCTCAATATTTAAATATTTGCAATAGTGACTTGCAAATGTTTTATCAAAAATTTACTATATGAAATCAAAATTAATTGTGATATATCAACATATACATCAGCAAAAATGTTAAGGTGTTTGTATGTTCAGGAAGGGAGTTTTACAGCTCTTGCAGAAGTATCTCAACTGTTTTCCTGATAATGTTTGTTTCTTATTAGTGTTATTTTTCTGAGGGTTTAGCTTCTATATTTGCTTCTGCCAGTTATCTGGAGGCACTAACACCTAGATTCAATTTAGAAGCATTTATACCATATTTAGCATATTATTTCTTTGGTTATATAACAGTACACATTTATTACTGAGCATAGAAAGTCAAGGTAATTTGCATTCAATAGTCACAAAACACTAGACACAACACACTCAATAAATAGCTCATTAAGCAAAGCATTACATCATTTCATAAGTTGGGTTTTAAATACTTTATATAATACAGAAATCTTTGATGGATTATTATATGTGTTTTAGAGAGTTTTGTTGATTTTTTGGAAAATTAAATCTGAGATTTTACATGATTATTATTGCATTTCCTAATTTTATTTGCAGGAATATAAAAATAGAATTAGTGGTTAAGTAAAAAGACAACGATTTTCAGTCTTGATTAAAAAATAAAAGGTGCACCTAAACCTTCAGAATACAGATTGAAAAATGGAAGTATTAAACAAAGATATGTTGGTCAAATGATAGTCAAAAAATGAATGGTATAACTATGTAAATACAGACCAAATATAATTTAGGACAAAAAACATTAGTAGGGTAATTACAAAAAAGTTTCAATTTACTAGCAATAGCAAAGAATTACAATTTGTATATATCTACTTAATAACACAGTCTTTACCTATGTATGCATGTATGAAACGAAAATGAAAAGGATGAAAAGACAAATATGCCGTCAGAGTGGGAGATTTTAACATATTTGTCTGGTAACTGAGACATCAGGCACCTAAGTCAGTGAGGGTATAGAAGATTTGAATAACACAGTAAGTTTAGCCTAATGGATCAACCATTATACAACCATTATACAACCATTATACCTAATGGAACAACCAAAATACTTGTTCCATTCAATAACACTTAGAACTTTTATAAATTTAACCACAAATTGTGCCATAAAATCAGGTTTATCAATCTTCAAACAACTGGTGTCATATAGGACATATTCTCTGACTATAGTGAAATAAATTTGGAAGTAATTAACATAATTAACAAAAAGATTAGGCAGTCTCCTACCCAATTAGTAACCAGAACTGATCCTCTTAGCTTTGGGATCAGAGATCAGGTAACTTCCAGAGATCCATACTTTTGGAAATTAAACATTTCTAAAAAACACATAGGCCAAAGAAGAAATCATAGTGAAAATTAGAAAGTACTGATAACTGAATGATAATGAAAATGTTGCATATCAAACTTATGTGATGAAGCTAACGTGGCTCTTAGAAGGAAATAGAAAGCTTTAAATCATTACATAAGAAAGCCTCATAATAAATGGGCTCAAGAAATTAGACAAAAAACTGAGTTCACTTTCCAAATATAGAAGTCAGGAAACAATAGAAAATGAAATGAAAAGCAACCAGATGAATCAACAAAGCCAAAAATTATTGGAAATGAATTTAAAAATTCACAAACTCTGGTAAGATGGAGCAAGAGAAAAAAAAGAGTAAAAAATACAATTAGCAGTGAAAAGGGGGGCAGAATTAGGCGTTCTGTGTAGTTTAAAATAAGTTATTGTTCAAATATTATGCCAATAAATTTAAAATATGAGATAAAATGAACAAATCTCTATAAAAATATAAATCAAACTAACTTAAGAAAAAAATAAGGGGGAAGAGCTTGAATATGGTATTCATTGTTAAGGAAACAGAATCAGAATCAGTGGTTAAAAGTCTTCCTTCCGATGCATCCCCTTCAAAAAGGCTCATATGTTTTACTCGCAAAGTCAACCAAACATTCAATAGATCACTTAATTCTAATCCTACTCAAATTACAAGAGTAGAAACAGAGTAAATATTCATAGCTCGTTCTGTGAGGCTCTCACTATCTTGGTTCCAAAACCTGAAAGGACAATATAAGAAAATTATTGTCAAAACTAACTTGTGAATATAGATGTTAAAGTCTTAAAGAAAAAGTTAGCATTGCTTAAAAGTGATAATCATTCTGATAGGGTGATCGTTTGACAATATAAGGTGGTTTAAGAGAAAATAAGTTTCAATAATACACTATATTCACAACCTAAGGAGAAATGTACAATGATCTAAATGGATACAGATGAAGGATTTGATAAAATTAAACGTTGATATGTGTTAAAAGTCTTATTAAAGTAAGAATAGAAGGCCAAAATTTCCCTAATTAAAGATATTATATAAAGCCCAAGAATATGCATAATGATAAAACTTTGAAAGCATTCCTTTTAAGATAAGCCAAATACAAGGGTTCCTACTATCACCATTTCTACTGGGCATTTTGTCAGGGCAGCAAGGGAAGTAAAAAGATGCATAAAGTTTAGGAGGGAAAAAAATATTTTTCACAGATGGTATAATTTTTTTTAATGTAGAAACCTCTAAAGAATCACTGAGTAAATTTATCAAGACTGCTGGACACATGAATCAATGAAAATCTGCAGTCATATTTCTATATATTAGCAACAAAATGTTACAAAATGGAATTAAACAAATATAACCTTTAGCAGAACATTAAAAAATTAAGAATCTAAGAATAGGTTACCAAAACACTTCTCAGATATTAATGGGAAAAAATATAAAACTTAACTGAACAGCATTAAGTAAGACCAAGATCTAAATCAATAAAGAAATATACTATAGTTAAGATTGAAGTCTTTCTTAATATCAGGACATTAAAAAAATTGAAAGACAATATTATAAAGATACCAGCTTTCTTTTTAGTTAATCTGTAAATTTAGTGTGATTCTAGTAAAAGTTCTGCTGATGAATTTACTTGCATTTTATTCTGTTATGGAACTTCACAAACCAACTTATTCTAAAATTCATATTGAAGAAGAAAGAATCTTAAATAGCCAAGACACTCCTGAAAAGAATGAACTTGGCTTATTGAGATAAATTATAAACAATACTTACGAAATAACAGTAATTTAGCCAATCAACAAAATAGAAAAGTGCCCTGAAACAGCATGAAACATATATAAACTCAATTGATGAGTTGGCATTTCATATTCATGGAGATAAAGGAACTTTTCTTTTTTGGGACAGAGTCTCAATTTGTTGCCCAGGCTAGAGTGAGTGCCGTGGCATCAGCGTAGCTCACAGCAACCTCAATCTCCTGGGCTCAAGTGATCCTACTGCCTCAGCCTCCCAAGTAGCTGGGACTACAGGCATGCGCCACCATGCCTGGCTAATTTTTTTTTGTATATATATTTTTAGTTGGTCAATTAATTTCTTTCTATTTTTAGTAGAGATGGGGTCTCGCTCAGGCTGGTTTTGTACTCCTGACCTCGAGCAATCCACCTGCCTCAGCCTCCCAGAGTGCTAGGATTACAGGCATGAGCCACCATGCCCAGCCGAGATAAAGGAACTTTTGTGGAAAAGGTAATGGGACAATTATGGGGAAAAATGAAATTGGATCTAAACACAAGTACAAAAATAATTTCCAATTGACATCATGATGGAGAATATCTTTATACCCACAGCACAGAGAAGGCTTTTTAAAACAAGATTTCCCCCCAAAGACGTCAATGGGTACATTAAATAAAGAACTTCTGCTCAAAATATCCACAAATTAAATAAAAAGACAAACTGAATTTGGAAGAAGATATTTGCAATGCATATAACTGACAAAGCATTAGAGTTAGAATATATAAAGAAATCACAAAAATCTACAAGAAAAAGACAACCAAATAGAATGGGTTAAGAGAAAAAAGGAGGAAAACACAATGCACTGAAGGGTCATTTTATTTGAAAGAAATAGAAAGTCAGAAAATATGTAAAATATATAAAATGTTCAATTCATTAAGAATAAGGGAGATGGGCCAGGTGTAGTGGCTCATGCCTGTAATCCTAGCACTTCAGGAGGTCAAGGAGGGAGGTTCACTTGAGCCCAGGGGTTTGAGGTTACAGTGAGCTATGATGATGTCACTGCACTCTAGTCCAGGCCACAGAGCGAGAACTTGTTTCAAAAAATAAAAATAAAAAGACATTCTATAAAAAAGACATTTGCACTCGAATGTTTATAATAGCATAATTCACAATTGCAAAGATGTGGAAACAACCCAAGTGCCCATCAATACATGAGTGGATTAATAAAATGTGGTATATGTATAACATGGAGTACTATTCTAGTATAAGAAACAATGGTGATATAGCACCTCTTTTATTTTCCTGGATAGAGCTGGAACCCATTCTACTAAGTGAAGTATCCCAAGAATGGAAAAATAAGCACCATATGTACTAACCAGCAAATTGGTTTTACTAACCAACACCTAAGTGGACATATAGGAATACCATTTATCGGGTGTTGGGCAGATGGGAGGTGGGAGGAGGGGATGGGTATATATATACATAATGAGTGTGATGTGCACCATCTAGGGGATGGACATGATTGAGGCTCTGACTTGAGGGGGGAAGGAGGCAAGGACAATATACATAACCTTAACATTTGTACCTCCATAATATGATGAAATAAAAAATAAAAAGAGTAAGGAGGATGGCAATTAAGACCATAATGAGAAGCTAATTCATATTTACTAGACTGGCAAAAGTTTTAAAATCTGTGAGCATCATATTTTGCCTAGTATATGGAAATACATGTTCTTGGTAGAGATGTAAACTGGAACAATCACTTCAAAAATATTTGACTTTTTCCAGTTGAATTGAAGATGTATCAATTGTTTGGCTTAGCAATTCCATTTTCGTCCATATTTCTGAAAACCACATGCACATGGACACCAGAAAATATGGGCAAGATTTTTTTTAGAACTAGTTTGTTAAAAGCAAAAAACTGGAAACAACCCAATAGTAGACCGAATAAATAAACCGAAATGTTCCTACAATGGAATAGTAAGCACCAGTGACACGAATTCACTACAACCACACACAATGTTACCAAATCTCAGGAGCAATAAATCTAAATTCAAGAGGATTTTGCCCTTGATAATTCCATTTAAATAAAGTACCAAACCATGCAAAAGTAAACAATATACTGTTTGCATATACAAACATATTTGGTAACTGTTTTAAAAAGCATATTTAGTAACAAAGGAATGACACAGAAAATATGATTACGGTTATTTGGGCTGGCAGGAAGGGTTGGGAAATGAGATGGGATTCGTGAATGGCATTTAGGAGATTTACAAAATTATAGTAATACTGTGTTTTCTTAAACTTAGTTGTTGGTAAATATGTGTTTAAGTGTTGCATTGCTATTTTTGTACTTTAGGCATATTTTATGTGCATTATTTTTGTACTTACTCAACATTTTAAGAAAATAATTAGAAAAAACTATCTTCAATAAGTGCTGTAGGGGAAACTCATGTTCATAATATGATAACTTGATAAACTTTTAAGAGTTCATTTACTATGAGAGACATCCCATGGGCTATCAGAGTAGAACTGATTCCGACTAAGTCAACTCTGGTGCTACTTTTTTCTTTTTCTGAAATTCCTCAGTATTTATTTTACTTATATGCTGTTATCTTGAGTGACATAAATTCCTACTTTGGATCTAATGACTTATTTATTTATTTATATTTCCAAATAATAAGGAGGTACAAATGTTTTTATTACATGGATACTTTGTATAAAGCTTCAGTTGGGGCTTTTAATGTGCCCATCACTGGAATAGTGATCACTGTACCAATAGGTAAGTTTTTGCCCCTCATCCCCTCCCATCTTGCCCTCTTCTTGGTTGTAATGTCCTTTACATTTCTTTGTGCCTATGTGTGTCTATGGTTTAGCTTCCAATTATTAGAGAGTATATGTAGTGTTTGTGTTTCTATTCCTGAGATACCACTTAGGATACTGGTCTCCAGTTCCATCCAAGTTGCTGTGAAAGACATCATTTCATTCTGTTTTATGGCTTAGTAGTACTCTATAGTGTGTGCGTGTGTGTGTGTCAGTGTCTGTGTGTGTGTGTGTATATATATATATTTTGCATTTTCTTTATCCACTCATGAATTGATGGACCCTTAGGAAAAATAAAATGATTTCTTTTCCTTTGGGTAGATGCCCAGTAATGGAATTGCTGGGTCAGATGGTAAGTCTACATTTATTTCTTTGAGGAACCTCCATACTGTTTTCCACAAAGGTTGTACTAATTTCAGTCCCACCAACAGTGTGTAAGTGTTCCTGTCTGTCTGCATCCACACCAACATCTATTGTCTTTTCTACTTTTTATTAATAGCCTTTCTGATAGGGGTAAGGTGGTATCTCATTGTGGTTTTAATTTGCATTTCCTTGATGATTAGTGATGTTGAGTATTTTTTCATATGTTTGTTGGCCATTTGTCTACTTTCTTTTGAAAAATTTCTGTTCATGCCTTTTGCTCGCTTTTTAATGGGGTACCAACTGATCTTTGACAGCAGACAATAACATATACTGGGGAAAGGAAGTCTTATTCAACAAATGGTGCTGGGAAAACTGTATAGCCACATGCAGAGCGATGAAATAAAACCCCTATCTTTCACCATATACAAAAATTAATTCAAGGTGGCTAGAAGACTTACATGTAAGGCATGAAACCATAAAAATTCTAGAAGAAAACATGTGAAAAACTCTTCTAAACATTGGCCTAGGCAAAGAATGTCTGACTAAGACCCCAAGGGCAAATATAGCAGCAACAAATGTAAATAAATAAGACTTAATTAAATTAAAATGCTTCTGCACAGCAAAGGAAATAATCAACAGAGTAAATAGACAACCTACAGAATGTGAGAAATATTTACAAACTGTACATCCAATAAAGGGCTAATATACATAATCTACAAACAACTCAAACAAATAACTTGGTGTAATTTCTTAAATATTAATATCTTTTTTCAATGTAGAGAGCCTCTGACCTTACTAAACCATTTTTGGTAGGGGAGAAGAGACAAATCACAGGATAATGGCAGCTCACAAATCTTTACTATTCTTGACCTTCTGAAGATTGTTGTAAGCACAGGGTTAAAACATCTCAAAGATAAAGCACAGCTTGATGTGAGTGAATTTGTTATTTGTAGATAAGTTTAACTAGGTTAAAAGGGATTTATTTGTAGTCAATGCTAAATAGGACTTAGGATTTAGACATTCCTCATCATCTTTTATCTTCATTTAAATAAATCTTTTTATGTTAAAATACCTTAGTGTTTTTTAGTCAGTGTTACTAACTACCTAACATTGCCGTTTTATTTTACAGTATATTAAATAGGAACGTCTTTGTCAAATATATACTCAAGGTTTTTTCTCTTCTCAATTTTATGTGTCTTTATATCTTTCCTTATTAGTATTATGTTAGTTGTCCCCTCTTCAAGCAGTTTATAATATATACCTCTTTGCTTAAGGCATAATTGCTGACCAAAGAGTCACATTTAAGATCCACCTCACTGTTGCTTTTCGAAGTTGCTGCTGTCTTGTAGAGACCTGCCTTTAGTTAATTGTAGAGCAAGTCACGAGCTTTCTTGTGGAGGACTGCTATCACCTTCTTCGTTTCACAGACTCCATATAGTGACTTTTCCAGAGCTCAGCAGGCTACTGAAGACACGCTGAATGTTAACAGTACCAGTTATCATCTTTCCTTTTAGCTAATTCAAAACTAGTTTTAAAACTAAAAAAAAAAAAACCTGATAAATTATTTTAAGTTTAACTGCCTTAGAAATTTCCAGTAGTAAATGAACTTATATGATTAATATGGAAAATAAATCTGTTTTCCTTCACCCCCAAGCTCCATTCTGTGTTTTAGTTGTATTTATGCCAAGAAGTTTTGGCAATGTACATCTTTTTTTTAATCTCAAAAGTAAATAACAAAACACAGACTCCATGCTTGTGTGGCTAATTTTACAGAGTATTATGGCATGGATAGCTGTGATAAAATTCTCCCAAATTTTCCTACTCTCACAAGTACATCTTTAGAATCCTTCCTCAGCCGGTGGAGTGGAGTGTGTGTGTGCGTGTGTGTGTCTGTGTGTGTGTCTGTGTGTATGTCTGTGTGTGTGTGTGTAATTTCTAAATTTATACCATTTCATGTGATTTAAACTTTCATATAATGCAAAATAATATTTAGGGAGCTCTCAGTACCCTGAATAACAACTAAAAAGGTAGATAAAATGTTCCAAAAATTTCTTAAAAGCATAAGTATGGCAAAAATATAGTGAAGAATTACCTGGCAAAAATCTAGGATAAACTGAAAATTCAGAGAGTTAAGTCCCAAACTAAAATCTGCTGTTGCCCAGAGGGTATTTGTCTATTGGAAAAAACACCTGTGAAACTGAACTGTGGTTTTGGCAGTCTCCTGGAAATGAGGACAGATTTCAAAAATCAATTTCTATCCAACTGCAGAGCCTGAAAAGAACTATACTCTCAGAGTAAAGGTGAACCAGAAGTAAAGAAGTCGTTGCTTGAAAATAGGCAATAAAAAGAGATCCATAAAGAATTCGGATATTGAAATTAACAGACATATATTATAAAACAACTTACACTTATAAGCTAAAAATACATATCAACAAAACAAGCTCCAGAAACAGAAAATCATGAAAATGTGAAACTAATTTTAAGAAAATCAAATCAATCTTTTCATTCTAAAACTATAACTGAAATTAAGAACTCAGTGAAAAGATTTAACAACTGATTAGAAATAGCTAAAAAGTAAATTAGTAAGCTGGAAGATAGGTTAGAATAAAGTTTTCAGATTATAGCATGAAGAGACAAAAAGATGGAAAATGCAAAAGACATGGTTAAGAGACAGAACACAGACTAAGAAGATCTAAAATAACATGAGTAGGAGTTGATTTTTGTTGTTGTTGTTTTGTTTTCTGAGACAGAGTCTCACTCTTTGCCTGGGGTAGAGTGCCATAGCATCAGCCTAGCTCACAGGGAACCTCAAACTCCTGGCCTCAAGCAATCCTTCTGCCTCAGCCTCCTGAGTATCTGGGACTACAGGCATGTGCCACCATACCCGACACATTTTTCTATATATTTTTAGATGGCCAATTACTTTCTATCTATTTATAGTAGAGATGGGGTCTCACTCTTGCTCAGGCTGGTTTTGAACTCCTGACCTTGAGCAATCCTCCAGCCTCAACCTCCCAGAGTGCTAGGATTACAAGTGTGAGCCACCACGCCTGGCCACAATTGATTTTTGTACTTTATCCCCTGAGGCCCAAGAGGCTGCAGTAGGGAAGTGGATGTGGTTATAAAAGGGCAAAATGAAGGATCCTTATAGTATTGAAACTATTCTTTATCTTTTCTGGGGTAATGGACACATAAACTTACACATATAATAAAATTATATAAAACTAAACACACACAGACACATAGACACACAAATAAGTACAAGTAAAATTAGAGAAATTTGAATAAAACCACTGTATTGCATAAATGCTGGTTGTGGCATTATATTATGGCTTTACAAAATTTTAACATTGAGAAAAATGAGAAAGTCTACATGAAATATCTCTGTATTATTTCTTACAACCTCATATGAAGCTACAATTATTTTGATAAAATTTGAATTATAAAAAATGTAGGGATATGGAAACAACCCAAGTGGCTGTCAATCCATGAGTGGATTAATAAAATATGGTATATGTATACAATGGAATACTACTTAATTATAAAAAACGATGGTGATCTAGCACCTCTTATATTTTCCTGGATAGAGCTCGAGCCCATCCTCCGAAGTGAGGTATCACAAGAATGAAAGAATAGGCACCACGTGTACTCACCATCAAACTGGCACTGACTGATCAACACTAAGGTGCTCACACAGTAGTAATACTCTTTGGGGGTAGGGGGCTTGGGGGTGGGTAAACTACTAATGGATGCGGTGAGCATTGTGGTGGGGGGAAAGGGCACATCTCAAATAATGGTTGGGATGTGGCAAAGTCATAACATGTAACCAAAATGTTTGTACCCCCACAATTTCCTGAAATAAATAAATACATAAAAATGAAAGAAACATGTAGATGCATGATAGTGGCAATGCAGAATACTCAAAGCAAAGAGAAAATCTTAAACACAATGGAAAAATAAAGGTGGACTACCTCCAAGGGAACAGAGCTTGACTGACAAACAACTCCATAACAGCAACCAGGGATGCTAGTAGGCAGTAGAATAATATCTTCAAAGTTTTAAGATAGATAGTGAAACAATCTTCCAAAATGAAGATAAAATAAAGACATCTTCATATGAACAAAAAATTGAGACTGCTCGCCATCCTCAAAACTATACTAAAAAGAAATTCTAAAGGATTTACCTAATAAGAATAAAAATGACTCCACATGGAAAAGACATAAAGGAATGAAAAGCAATGATACACATGTTAGTTTGTAATATATGACAAGTTAGCATATATCTACCAGATATAAAGATTTAGTAACATTAATGCATATAGAATAATTAAGACAGCCCAATGGAACAGAAGAGATAGAAAGAGTCATGCATCCATGAACATTGAATTAAACAGTGGAGAACAGTCGAAAAGGACATTTTAAAAATAAATTGGTGCTGTAATAATTGAGTACCTATGTGGAAAAAAATTAAAGTAGAGCTCTACCTCACACAATTTTATAGGTGAATGGGCACCTAATGAAACAGGCAAAATGATAAAGCTTTTGGAAGTAAGTTTGGATAATATATTCATGACATCTGGAAAGGAAAATATTTCTCAAATTAGACAAAAAAGGTACTAACCACAGAGGAAAAGATCAATAAATCTGGCTATGTTAGAAGTAAGAATTTTGTTCATCATATAGTACTATAAAAATTATTAAAGGCTGGGTGTGGTGGCTCATGTAAATGTAAATTTAGCACTCTGGGAAGCTGAGGCAAGAGGATCACTTGAGTCCAGGAGTTCGAGACCAGGCTAAGCAAGAGTGAGACCCCCATTTCTACAAACAATAGAAAAATTAGGAGGAAGTGGCGGCACACACCTATAGTCCCAGCTACTTGGGAGGCTGAGATAGGAGGATCACTTGAGCCCAGGAGTTTCAGGTTGCAATGAGCTATGATGATGCCACTGCACTCTAGCCTGGGTGACAGAGTGAGACTCTGTCTGAAGAGAAAAAATATTAAAAGATAAGCCACAGAGTGAGAGAAAATATTTGCTAACAGAGAAAGGACTCATATCCATAACATATGATGGACTCCTACAATTCAATAAAAAGAGTGAAAATCTAATAGAAAAAAATGGGTGAAACACTTGTATAGATACTTGTCCAAAAAGGAGTCAAAAAGGCCAATAAGCCTTTAAAAAATAATCAATGTACAGAAAATGGTAGCATTCCTATATGCCAACAACAGTCAAACTGAGAACCATATCAAAGACTCAATATGGTTCACAATAGCAACAAAGAAAATAAAATACCTAGGAATGGATGTAATTAAGAAGGTGAAAGACCTCTACAGGAAGAACTGCAAAACACTGAGGAAGGAAATAGCAGAGGACGTAAACAGATGGAAAACCATACCATGCTCATGGGTTGGCAGAATCAATATTGTTAAAATGTCTATACTACCCAAAGTAATCTGCAGATTTGATGCAATACCTATTTAAAATACCAACATCATTTTTTTGCAGATCTAGAAAAAATAATTCTATGCTTCGTATGGAACCAGAGAAGACCCTGTATAGCAAAAGCAATCTTAAGCAAAAAGAATAAATTGGGAGGCATCAATTTATCAGAGTTGACGCTATACTATAAGGCTATAATAACTAAAAAGCATGGTATGGCACAAGAATAGAGACAGACCAAAGGAACAGAATTGAGACCCAGGTATAAAACCATTCTCATATAGTCCTCTGATCTTTGACAAAGCAGACAAAAACTTATACTGGGGAAAAGAATCCTTATTCAATAAATGGTGCTGGGAAAACTGGATAGCCACATGTAGAAGACTGAAACAGGATCCACACCTTTCACCTCTCACAAAAATCAACTCACGGACAATAACAGACTTAAACCTAAGGCATGAAACTATCAGAATTCTAGAAAAAATGTTGTAAAAACTCTTATAGATATTGGCCTAGAGAAAGAATTTATGAAGACCCCAAAGGCAATCACAGCAACAACAACAATAAATGGGAACCGATCAAATTAAAAAGCTTCTCCACAGCCAAGGAAACTATCATGAGAGCAAACAGACAACCTATAGAATGGGAGAAAATATTCATGTGCTACACATATGATAAAGGGCTGATAAATAGAATCTATATAGAACTCAGGAAAATTAGCAAGAAAAAAATCAAACAACCCTATTAAAAAGTGGGCAAAGGACATGAACGGAAATTTTTCAAAAGAAGATAGACTAATGATCAACAAACATATGAAAAAGTGCTCAGGATCTCTAATCATTAGGGAAATGCAAATCAAAACCACAATGAGATATCACTTAACTCCAGTGAGAATGGCCTTTATCAAAAAGTCCCCAAAACAATAAATGTTGGCATGTATGTGGAGAGATAGGAACACTCATACACTGCTGGTGGGACTGCAAATTAATACAACCTCTGTGGAAAGTAATACAGAGATACCTCAAAGAGCTACGAGTAGAACTACCATCCTACCCAGCAATCCCATTACTGAGCATCTACCCAAAGGAAAAAAAGACATTGTATAAAAAAGACATCTGCATTCGAATGTTTATAGTAGCACAATTCACAATTGCAAAGATGTGGAAACAACCCAAGTGCCCATCAATACATGAGTGGATTAATAAAATGTGGTATATGTATCCATGTAGTTCTACTCAGCCACAAAAAACAATGGTGATCTAACACTTCTATTATCCTGGATAGAGCTGGAGCCTCTTCTATTAAGTGAAATATCATAAGCGTGGAAAAAAACAAGCACCACATGTACTCACCATCAAATTGGTATTAACTGGTCAACACTTACGCACACAAATAGTAGTAACATTCACTGGGTGTTAGGCAGGTGGGAGGGGAGGAGGAGATGAGTATATCACACCTAATGGGTGCAGTGTGCACCCTCTGGGGGATGGACACGCTTGAAGCTCTGACTCGGGTGAGGCAAAGGCAATTACATGTAACCTAAACATTTGTAGCCCCATAATATGCTAGGAAAAAAGTCTATAAAAAAGTGTTCAACCTCATTTATAACCAGGGAAATGTCAATTAAAATTTTAATGAGATAACAATACTACCCCCACTTCCCATCACCAGACTGGCAAGATTTGAACTCACAATACACAACACTAAGAAAAACAACTCAATTTTAAAATAGAATCTTTTAATAGACTCTTCACCAAATATATTCAAATCGGAAATAAGGGTATAAAAAGGTGTTCAACATCACTGACTATTAGGTCAATATAAATTAAGATTACAAGAAATTAGAACTATGCATATATTTGAATCACTCAAATTAAAAAGACTGACCATACAGAATGTTGGTAAAGTTGTGGAAGAACCAGGACTCTCATACACCGCTGTTAGTAATGTAAAATGTTTTTATTTTTATTTTTTAGGCTACCTTAAATGTATTTTAAGTCTGGAATGTATTTGCCCCCTAGTTTCACTAAAAATGTAGATTTCAGGTTTTTGTTTTCATTCTTCTTATTTCTTTTCTATGTTTTCCAGTAGGGGAATAATGCCGGCTTTCATGGCCATGTTCACACTGGAAGCATTCTTTATGTTTTTAGGCACATAAATTCATCATTTTGAAACACTGATAATAGGTGCCTTTTTAATACTAAACTTTAAGTGGTTATATTGGATTATATATAACGTATCAAAATAGATATTTTCCTGCATTGTACTACTCCCTTATTCTATAAAAATTAATCTGATCTAATTTATTCAACAAAAATAAAGCGAATATTACCATCAGAAAAATGAATTGCAAAGAAAATCTAAACAATCATGCCATCCTAAAGTAATATTAACTGCAATAAAAATATGAAAAAATAAGCAGATGGTTACACTCATGGCAAGTATCTACTCTGCTAGAGGCTCACAGGTTACTCACCTGTCTCCTGAGGGTTAAACACTCATTCCTGCACATTCTCAGGGCATAGCTGAGTGTGTGCTCTTGTGGGACAGAATTGAAGTTTAAATTTTAGGCGCTGAACAAAGCATGAATCCAAGAGGGCCTTTGGAGTTCCTTTTCATTTTTCTGTTGATAGGTAATAGAAATTTTATACTTGATAAAACCCTAAAGAAAAGGCTCTCTCAGAAGCAATTTTTTCCTGTATACCTGGTGTTGGTTGGTACCAAAGATTTTGATCAGCTCTAATCAATTGGCTTTTATAAATAATGACTGATACTTTCTTTCAAGAGTTCTGCCAATCTAAATATTTTTGCAATGTATTTGTTACTAGCTTATAGTACTTTTGATGACTTTATTCTTGCAGTATTCTACTCTGATGCTTCTAATTTCTTTATCATTTTGCAACTATAATTTGTTTTATACATAATTAAACACACTTTGCATTACCACATAGTCTGCTTCATTTCTAATGTTGAGGAAATGGCTTGTGTACTTTTTAGAAAGCTATGATCTTAAAACACTACAGGGAATCAGATTCTTGAATATTTTAATCGTCTGCCAGATAAGAGTGGTCTTTAGACAGGGTAAAAGAAAGGTATGATCCTTGAGAACATAAAGAAAAACTAACTCAAGGGATTGTTACAGAGTAACTATTGCTAGTAGACAGTTTAAGAAATAGATACTGAGGCAATCCTCTTTGAGCATTTTCTTTTTCTTTTTGTCTTTTTTTTCTCTTTGAGCATTTTATACCCACACATTGTAGTAATAAACCAGATTATTAAGGATTAAACTGTGTAATCATCTCAACATAGTATGTTTCATCATGCTTATTACAGCAAGTGAGAAAATCTAGTTGAAATTACCAAGCCCCTTGCAAGCTATCCAAAGAATACATACCAGGTGATGTGAGAACTGAACAGCATCCATTGAACAATGAAGTCGCTTGAGGCCACGTACTTATTTGAATCTTAAGGAAATGTAGAACCCTCAGAATTAGAACAAGGGGAGAGATTACAACCAGAATAGATGCAAGAGCTTCGTCGTGACTGGCAGCCATCCTAACACACACCAGGTTTTACAGTAATGAATATTTTATCAGGAAAAGAAAAATTAAGTAAGGAAGTAATAAAAGGAACATCGTTGTATGATCTGTATCCATTTTCAGAGAGTTACTGACCATGTCTCCGGGTGGTGTTGTTGGTTAAGGTGTCATAGGGTCGCTTACTTGGATAACAGTTTCCTTATTCTTCAAAATAATCTAATCACAAGCAGCCTTTTCTCTCCACTTAAATAGTAGTTACCTCTCAATGTATATCTTTGGAAATGCTCTTCAGAATAATGGACTCATTTTTTTTTATGTCTTTATATATCAGTCTTATTTATTGTTTAGCTCTTTTAAATAAAAAGCCCTTTAATTAAAAAAAAGCAATATTAATGTCCCCCAATATATTTCATTAGTGCCATTAAATTATTTTTGCTGCTTCCAAATATAATGGATTCTTAATTTATCTAAGGAGCAGGCTGATAGTTTCAGTTTAAGAGACCTGTAGCTAATGCTAAATCACTTAGATAAAATTATCACTTTTCAATAGAGAAAATAGAGTACATTAAAGATATAATTTTAGTGTGAGAACCACATACCTAATCATCATTATTTCTAAGATAGTTTCCAAAGTATTTCCTGTGTCAGAATGCTTTAATAGTGTGTTTTCTTTCCACACATGGACCACAGATTGATAAATATGATGTCAGCTCTTTCCAGTTTCATAAATGCCTATTAACTAGAGTAGTTCCCCCTACAGTAGCCGGAAGCATGCAGCAGATGGCACTAAGAACATTTAGCAAAGCAGCCAAGACGAGGTCTTCCTTAATTGCTCTATAAGGTCAGAAAATTGTGTGAAAAATGAGATATACTAACTGAATACAGCCTTCCCAAGATAAGTTACACAACAGAAATTGCAAGTTCCACACGCCGTACTTTCCACTCAGGAGAAAAACTTATAATATTCAAAATAAACATATAGATAACACCACTTGGAGCTTCTTCCAGGAATTAGGATACTGTGATACCTTCTGAAATATGGGCTATCACAGCTATTGCCTTTTTATTCTTAGATTGACAGCATTCAATTATTTTAACTTTAGAAGTACAAAATACAGTGTAACATTTTTATTTCAAGAAAAGGGATGACTCATACAAAAGATGGCAAAGCAAGTATTTGATTGTCTCCCAAGTGTGTCGTTCATGCTTTCACTTTGTTACTTCCTTCCCTGTATTTCCACTGAAGTGGTGCAGGAGGAATTTTTTATCATAGTTATACTCTTATTCTCTTCCTTGTGATTTTTTTCAGCAAACTGATATTTGTTGCAGGATTGGATTGTTAAATTATGATATCTTTAGGTACCCAGTAATATATGATTAAACCATTAGATACCCAATAATGGATGACTAATGCATAGAAAAAAAACTGAACTCAGTTGGGTGTGGTGGCTCATGCCTATAATCTCAGCTCTTTGGGAGGCCGAGGTAGAAGGAGAGCTTGACACCAGGAGTTGAGACCAGCCTGGGCAACATAGCAAGACCCTGTCTCTAAAAAAAAAAAAACAAAAAAATTAGGTGGGCATGGTTATGGGACTTATAGTCCCAAGCGGGAGGATTGTTTGAGCCCAGGAGTTCAAAGTTATAGTGACCATGATCACGCCACTGCACTTCAGTCTGGGCAGCAGTGAGACCCCATCTCTAAAAAAAAAAAAAAAAAGACAGAACTAGTCTAATGTCTGCAATGAAAAAAATAAAAATCAAGCAAATTTATAAGTCAGTGTTCTGCTTTTAAAAATAGTCTCTATTAGATTGATTTCTTTTGTATCCACAGTGTAAATTTGCATCATATTTTTTTTTTTTGTCAACAGGTAAATTTTACATAAACTTTTGTTTGCATCAACAGCACACATTTGTATCAAAACCATAAGGTGCAATGTATATAGAAATGTACTTATTGCATTATGGAAAATTAACATTTATAGTTCTTATCTTTCAGTAACTGAAACTTTGTTTAAGGAAAATCAATTCATTAGAGCTGTTGTCCCCAACCCCTGGGGCTACGTGACCTGTTAGGGACCAGGCTGCAGAGCTCTACTGCCATACCTCATCCCCCCACTCCCGTGGAAAAATTGTCTTACATGAAATTGGTCCCTGGAGCCAAAAAAGTTGGGGACCGCTGCATTCGAGGATATGGATATATAAGACCTGGAAATTTTTGATAAACTTGTATCATGCAATAATCGGACTCTATGAATGATCTGTGGTCACAGTGCTCTTCGTTGTTCCATTTGGCCTCCTGGGACTGCCTTCCACACACTCTAAAACTAACAGTTATAGAATCTTGTGCCTTTATACTGTCATTTATGTGAACATTTTAATCAAATTCTATATACCACATAGATGAAAATAAACATGGTACCTGCTATAAGGTAGAGATATAAAAGAGTTTTTGTCCCATTTTTTAAGTGGAAAATATGATTGTAAAAAGGGAGGGAGAAATAATTGTTTGATCAGGTCTGAGAGCTCCATCTATCAAACTATAACACAAATGAAGTACCGAATTGTGAATTTAATATTTATCATTTCCTAAAGATTCTCTATCTTCAAGATCAGGTTTGATAATTTCTGCCAATCATAACATGAGCGCACACATGCATATATATAGAGAGAGAGAGAGAGAGAGAAAGAGCATGCTAACTTTTGAAGGAATATACTACAGAATATACTATGCACTATTTCTAGCAGTATTTGTTAGGAGAAGAAAAGAAATGACACCATGGCTGAGCAAACTTCACTGTTCCCATCCAGAATGAAAGAAGATACTGTTGGTTCACTTAGAGTTTGACAATAGAACATTTCTCTTTTATTCTGAAGGGGCTTAATCATCTAGTACAGAATTTTCCAAACTCTGTTCTATAGAACACTGGTGTTACTAAAGATGGTAATAGGTATTCTATGCATGAATATTATCAATACCTTTCCTTTTCAGTGCATCTTTTAAAATGTAAGAAATTTAGAATATTTTATAGATTTGTTTTTATTACTATGCCACAATAAAACTTTAAGAAAATACAACTTTAAGAAAAATTCCCGAGAATTTTCTTAGAAAGGAAAATTCCTAAGGAAGTAAAAAGAGAAAGCGCTTAACATGTGCCATTTAATCAGTGTGCTAAAGCAGAGGCAGCGTTTACCAATACCTGGGCACTGGAAGATTGATGTTGCCCATCTGCTCATGTTGCATCCTCTGGTTTTATACCTGTGGTACACAACGGTGCTATTTTTAATGTTTAATGTTCCAACATTCATAGATTACTGAGTTCCTTTCGGGTTCTGACAATACATCATAATTTTAAAATTGTTTTGTATCCCAAGAATGGAAAAATAAGCAGCAAATGTACTCACCGGCAAATTGGCATTAACTGATCAACACCTAAGTGGACATATAGGAATAACATTTATTGGGCTTCGGGCAGATGAGAGGGGTGATGGGGGATAGATATATACATACATAATGAGTGCGATACGCACCATCTGGAGGATGGACATGTTTGAAGCTCTGACTCTGGGATGTGAGGGGAAAGGCAACACACATAACCTAAACATTTGTACCCCCATAATATGCTGAAATTAAAAAAAATTGTTTTGGCATCAAATCAGTTTGAGATATGCAAATCTAGAAAGCAGTTTTACAGTTGTCCATTATCCATAAATAATAAAGTCTGAAAACCATTTAGAAGAAAAGAAACATGAATTTTACAATGTTCATATATTATATGATAAGTAGTAGCTTTGTATACTTTTACTGAAGCCATTATTTTCAGTTTTGCTGCAGTTGGTCGAATATCTCTAATTCTTAAGTTCTAGTCTACAGAGAATAACAGATATTACTTAAAGATGTTTTTAAAGTCAGTAACTTTTTTTGTAGAGAAGTTTTACTTTCATGGAAAAATAAGTGTCAAGCACAGAGAATTCCCATACACTTTCTGTCCTCATACATGCAATCTCCCCACTATTGGTATACCACATCACAGCGGCACATTTGGTACAATCAATTAATCTACATTGACACACCATTATCACTCAAAGTCAATAGTATATATTAGGGTTCACGCTTGGTGTCGTACATTCTATGGGTTTGGTAAAATGTACAATGACATGTACTCACCATTTTAGTGCTACACACAATAGTCTCAATGCCATAAAAATCCTCTGTGCTTTCCCTATTCATCCCTCCCTCTCACCTAAGCCCTGGCAGTCACTAATCCTTTTATTGTCACCATAATTTTGACCTTTTCAGAATGTCATATAGTTGAAATCATACGTTATGTAGCCTTTTTAGATTGGATTCTTTCGCTTAGTAATATGCATTTAAGTTTCATCTATGTCCTTTCATGGCTTGATAACTCATTTCTTTTTAGCACAGAATAATATTTCATAGTTTGGATGTGGCAAAGTTTATTTGTCATTCACTGCTGAAGAACATCTTGGTTGCTTCCAAGTTTTGACAGTTGTGACTAAAGTTGCTGTAAATATGCACGTGCAGGTTTTTGTGTGGACATAAGTTTTCAGTTCATTGGGGTAAATACAAAGAAGTGTGACTGTTGCATCTATGGTAAGAATATGTTTAGTTTTGTAAGAAGCTGCCAAACTGTCTTCCAAAGTAGTTGCACCATTTTGCTTTCCCACTAACAATGAATGAGAGCACCTTGCTGCTCCCTATCTTCACCAGAATTTGGTGTTATTAGTGCTTTGGATTTTGGTCATTATGATAAGGGTGTAGTGGTATCTCACTATTGTTTTTTTGACACAGCGTTCTGCTCTGTTGCCCTCGCTACAGTGCAGTAGTGTCATCATAGCTTACTGCAAAATAAAACTCCTGGGCTCAAGCAATTCTTCTGTCTCAGCCTCCTGAGTAGCTGAGACTACATGCATGTGCCACCATGCCCGGCTCATTTTTCTATTTTTTGTTGAGACAGGGTCTCGCTTTTGCTCAGGCTGATCTCGAACTCCTGGCCTCAAGCAATCCTCCCTCCTCAATCTCCCAGTCACTGTTGTTTCAATGTGAAATTCTCTAATGACATATGAGGATGAACATTTTTTTATATGCCTATTTGCCCTTTGTATAGCTACTTTACTTTGGTGAGATTTCTGTTTATCTTTTTTGCCCATTTTAAAAATTAAGTCATTCTTCTTCTTATTAAGTTTTAAGAGTTCTTTGTATATTTTGAATAATAATCATTTATCAGATGTGTCCTCTGCAGTCATTTATCAGATGTGTCTTTTTCTCTTAGTCTGTGGCTTGTCTTCTCATTCTCATGAAATTGTTTTCCACATAGTAGGAGTTTTTCATTTTAATGAAGTACAATTTATCAATTATTTCTTTCATGGATAGTGCCTTTGGTGCTGTATCTCAAAAGTTATTGCTATTCCCAAGGTCACCTAGATTTTCTCTTATGTTATTTTCCAGCATTTTATAATTTTGTGTTTTACATGTAGGCCTATGATCATTTTTGAGTTAATTCTTGTAAAGGGTATAAAGTTTCTGTCTAGATTCATTTTTTTTTCTTTTGCATGTAGATGTTCAGTTGTTTCAGCATCATTTATGGAAAAACTATCTGTTCTGCACGATATTGTCCTTTCTCTTTTGCCAAAGATCAGTTGACCATATCCATGTGGGTTTATTTCTCGGCCATTTTGTTCCATTGAACTGTTTGTCCTTTCTTTCACCAATCTCACATGGTCTTGATTACTGTAGCTTTACAGAAAGTCTTGAAGTCAGGTAATGCCAGTCCTCTGACCTTGTTCAGTACTGAGTTAGCTGTTCTTGGTTTTTTGCTTCATTATATAAAGTTTAGAATCAGTTTGCCATTATCCAGGAAATAACATCCTGGAATTTTGATTGGGATTATTTCAAATCTATAGATGAGGTTGGGAAAAACTGACATCTTGACACTATTGAGTCTTCCTATAAATGAACTTGGAATATCTTTCCATCTACTTAGTTCTTCCTTGAAATGTTTCATTAGAGTTTTGTAGTTGTACTCATAAAGATCTTGTACATAATATTCCAGATTTGTAACTGACTATTTCATTTTAGGGGGTGATAATGTAAGTGGTGATATGCTTTTAATTTCAAATACCTCTCATTCATTGCTTGTATATAGGAAATGATTGACTTTTTGTTTATTAACTTTGTATCCTACAAGCTTGCTATAATCACTTACTAGCTCCAGTAGATTTTTTGTTGTTGTTGACTCTTTATGATTTTCTATATTAACAGTCATGTACTCTATGAACAAATCAGCTTTATTTCTTTCTTCCTAATCTGTATACTTTTTATTTCCATTTTCTTATCTTATTGCATTAGGTAGGACTTCTAGTACAATATTGAAAACAGTGGTAAAAGGGAATATCCTTGCCTTGTTCCTGATCTTAGTGAGAAAGCTTTGAGTTTCTTGCCACTAAGTATGATCTTAGCTGTAGGGTTTTGGTTGATGTTCTTTATCAAGTTGAGGAAGTTCTCTTTTTTTTTTTTTTGAGACAGAGTCTCGCTTTATTGCCCAGGCTAGAGTGAGTGCCGTGGTATCAGCCTAGCTCACAGCAACCTCAAATTCCTGGGCTCAAGCGATCCTACTGCCTCAGCCTCCCAAATAGCTGGGACTACAGGCATGCACCACCATGCCTGGCTAATTTTTTCTATATATATTAGTTGGCCAATTAATTTCTTTCTATTTATAGTAGAGACAGGGTCTTGCTCTTGCTCAGGCTGGTTTTGAACTCCTGACCTTGAGCAATCCTCCTGCCTCGGCCTCCCAGAGTGCTAGGATTACAGGCGTGAGCCACCACGCCTGGCCAGGAAGTTCTCTTGATTACTATTTCAA
>VSMD01015003.1:0-15747 GCA_008750895.1 Mirza zaza
GTGATGTGATGATGGTGACTAGGGTGATGGTGATGATGATTATGATGATGATGGTGACCATGGTGATGGTGATGGTCGGGATAACGATGGTGATGAGTATGATTATGGTGATAGTGACAATGAGGATGGTGATGTTGGTGATGGTGACTATGGTGATGGTGATGATGATTATAGTGATGATGATGATGGTGACTATGGTGATGGTGATGATGATGGTGACTATGGTGATGGTGATGATGATGGTGAGTATGGTGATGGTGATGGTGGGTATGGTGATGATGATTATGGTGAGGATGATGGTGACTATGGTGATGNATGGTGATGGTGATGATGATGGTGAGTATGGTGATGGTGATGGTGGGTATGGTGATGATGATTATGGTGAGGATGATGGTGACTATGGTGATGGTGATGATGATTATGGTGAGGATGATGGTGACTATGGTGATGGTGATGATGGTGACTATGGTGATGGTGATGATGATGGTGACTATGGTGATGGTGATGATGATGGTGACTATGGTGATGGTGATGATGATGGTGAGTATGGTGATGGTGATGGTGGGTATGGTGATGATGATTATGGTGAGGATGATGGTGACTATGGTGATGGTGATGATGATTATGGTGAGGATGATGGTGACTATGGTGATGGTGATGATGATTATGGTGAGGATGATGGTGACTATGGTGATGGTCGGGATGACGATGGTGACGAGCATGATTATGGTGATAGCGATGATGAGGATGGTGACGGTGATGATGAGGATGATGATGGTGATGGTAGGGGTGATGATGATGATGGTGACGGTGGTTGCTATGTTTTGAAAGTTTTTTTTCTCTCCAAAATTCGTGTTGCAGCTTACTCCCCAGTGCAGCAGTATTGGGAGTGTGGCCTCTCGGAGGCAATCGAGTCATGAGAGCCCTGCCCTCGTAAATGGCAGGTGCTTTTGTGAAAGGACGTGATTGATGAAGGGCATGCCCCCTCCGGCCCCTCCCATCCCTTCCGCCGGGTGAGGACAGCAGTCCCCTCGGGGCGCAGGAACAGGAGCCCTCCTGGAAGCAGAGACCAGCCCCCACCAGACACTGGAGTGCTGGCACTTTGATCTTGAACTTCTCCACCACCAGAACTGTGAGCAATACATTTCTATTGTTTATTAATTGCCCAGGCTGTGGTATTTCGTTACAGTAGCACCAGCAGGCGAAGGTGGCAGTGGTGATGGTGGTGGGGTGGTGAGGATCATCTTCTGGGGAACGCACAGAGCGTGACTGGATGCCCCACTGGCTGGGGCCGTCCAGCTGAGCACAGGTCCTTCCCATTGCCAGTGTAAGGAAGGCCCCAAAAGGAGCAGATCCGCATCTCTGGGTGAGAGCACTGGCAGCTAATCTCCTTTTCCGGCCTCCTAGTACGCCATCTTTCTGTTCAGACTCTTCTTCCAGACGGACTGATGCTAGTAGCCCTATTTACCTCCAGTGCTCTGACACCAGTTCTCTGACTCCAAGTTGATGTCTTGAAGCCAGCACCAGACTTCACAGGCGTAAGAGCTCAGGACTCCACAAGACTGCCCCCACTTCAGACACCAGCCCCAAGTTCCGGCACCACCTACATTTCTGACCGCTGGCTGTAGATTCATGGGTTCCCATGACCCCCTAGGTTTGGCAGTTCTCCAGAACTTTGGCCCCCAACCCCCAGGCTGCAGATATGCAGCGGTCCTCGGCCTGTTAGGGACTGGGCTGCTCTCCCCACCACCGCCTTCCATCCATGGAAAAGGTGAGCCATCCGTATCCATAGCTGCTCCCCTCCCCATCGCTCTGGCCCCCACCCCACCCCCGGTCCATGGAAAAATTGTCTTCCATGAAACCAGTTCCTGGTGCCAAAAAGGTTAGGGACCACTGCTCTAGAGTGACTCACAGAACTCACTGACAATTATGGTTTTGTCATAAAGGATGCAGACAGGCACCAGCCAAGGGAAGAGGCAGAGCAGGTGAGGTCCAAAGAGGGGGTGCAGAGCTTCCGTGACCTTCTTGTGGAATCCAGACGCAGCCCTCTCCTGGCACCACAGCGTGTTCACCAACCAGGAAGATCTGCCAGGTCTTGGTGTCCAGAGTTTCTACTGGGGCTTAATTTTGTAGGCATAATTGGTTGACTCACTGGCCGTGGGATTGAACTCGATCTCCAACCCCCTTCCTTCCCTTGAGGTTAGGTTGGCCCAAAATACCAGCCCTCTAATCCCACGGTTGGTCTTTCTGGTGGCCACCCCCCACGACAAAGCTATCTAGGGGCCACGTTGGGTCACCTCCTTAGCATAACAAAGACACTTTTATAACTTAGGAAATTCCAAAGGGTTTTGCAGTTGGTGCCAGGAATGGGAAAAAAGACCAGACATATTCCTATTATAGCACACCTCCCTTGGGCAGCGCCCTTCTGCTGCCTCCTCAAAGCCTTGATTGAATTTCCAGCCTCTGAACGTTTTGTCACTGGAAATGACCTCAGCCAGAGCTGATCTTATCTCTTAGCCAAATGGGGACTCGTTCTGTTCACCTTTTAGATAATCACAGACCCTCCCTAAACCTCCTTCTGACCTAGATCTCAGGCTGCAGGTCTGAACCTCACTTCTTGGGCTGAGGCTGGGGCCCCTTGCTCACTTGTGTCATCTACTGTATCTGCCCCTAATTCCCCTGGCCACCACCCGAGTAAGGCCTGTGTCTGCGCTTTCTCGACTCATCCCAACTTTAGATCCTGAGCTGGAGAAGCCCAGAATACGCATTTGGAACGAGTCCTAAAAAATCGTGATTTCCTACTACCGTTAACACGTTCCCAGCACTGCCATTTGCTAGTCGGATGACCTCGAACAATCACTTCCAGTCCAGAAGTTTACATTTCCTCATCTGGAAACAAGCAAAGTAACTTCGCATCAGCCAGGATCAGTCTAGGCTCGTGACGGATCAACAGGAGCAAGTCTGGGGGCCCAGGAAAGGCGTTCGTCCCCGTCCGAGGACGGTGTTGTCATCGGCCCCACTGCGCAAAAGTCGGCGACCCGGCACGCTCCTCCCTTGATGGGCTGCGCGGCCTTTTGAGTTGTTGTTTCCCAGGAATGGAGGGTCTTCCTCGAGACAGGAGCCGGGACTCTGACGGCCCCAGCAGACCTCCTGACCCCAGACTCGCGGTCCCCCGAGGCCCGGCCCCAATGCCCATGGCCTCTCGTCATCTGTACCACGCCCGCCCCAGGCTCACGCGGCCCCTCCTTTAAATCTCACGACCTCCGTTAGTTGGAGAGACAGTGAGGCCGCATCTTCTTTTCTCCTGATAAGACGTCTGGTGTACGATTAGTAAGAATCCCTTTCTTCCTTGGCAGTTCTCGTCGTGTCAGTCTTGCATCTTTGTGTGATGAGCAGCTGGACCTATACCAAAACTCCCTCAAGGTTCAGACAGCGGTGGCCAAAGGCACGGACCGGTGTGGCTGGAGCACAGAGCCTGGGACGGGCAGGGCAGGGCAGGGACACGCTGAGGAGATGTTCCTGGAGAGGCAGTCAGGCGACAAATGGCCACTCGTGCATTTATCCATTTATCCAGTGAATATCCAGGGAGTGCCGAAAGACCACTGTGAGCCAGCAGCGAACAAGGCACAGAGCCTACAGCGTGGAGGAGGCCAAAGACAGCAAGAAACAAGCAAGCAGGTGGACAGGTAAAGAAGAGAGTTTCAGAGGACAAGGACATAAGCCGGGGGAAAGGCCTCGAATGCCAGGCCCAGGGGCGTGAGACGGTGGAGAGGAGGATGGGGTTAGATCTGTGTTTTAGAGGCTTGCTGCACGGCGGGAGGAAAGAGGCCAGAGGAGCTGGTGCTGTAGGCTGGGCAGGCACGCTCAGCACACAGCCGGGCACAGCTGGGGCACTCGGATAATGCCACGGGGTCCCTGGCTCTCAGGAAGGCGTGCCTCTGGATCCCGCCTGCAGCCTCCCCGCCCCAGCCCCTCATCCGCAAGGACATCCGCAGGTAGGACTAGATGCCTCCCAGTCGCACTGGCGCGCGCCCGGGACAACTGCAGGGAAGGGACCTCCTGACAAGCTGGAAGCTTCTGGCATTGCCCGCGAGCTCACGCCCTGCCTACAACAGCCGAGAACGGCCGGGGACTCGGCAGGGCCTCCCGGGGCCTCGTCACCCCCTCGGCGGGGATCAAGAGCTGGGAACTGGCGTCTGCACCTGCCCCGCTCTGGGCCCTGCTTCCTTCTCAGCCCAGTGGCTGCCACAGCTCCAACCATCAACAATGTATCCTGAGAGAGAAGAAAGGGAGATGATATAAAAGGAATATCTGCCCTTATTGTTGGGGGAAAACCTGCCTAGAAACCTCCAGTTGACTTTCCTTTATGTCTCATTGGCCAGAATAGGGTCACATGACCAACTCTCGACCAGTCGTTGGCAAAAGAGGGTAGGGCTGACATGTATGGCAGTTTCCAAGCATATCCTTAAATTTTTGTCACTCTTCTCCTTGGGAGGTGAAGTCCCCCTTGAATTTGAGCCAATCTTAGGAACTCAACCAACAGAACCTGTCGGAAGAGACCAGATAATTGCTGTCACTAACATGTGAGCCATATTTAGTGGGAGCACTCCAGAAGGAGTCCTGCCTAATTCTGCCCAGGGACATACCTCGAAAAGCCATCACCACTACGCCCCAAGAGTCCAGAGTCTAGACGGGAGAACGTGAATCATAGAAATACAGCTGATCCTTGAACAGAGCAACGGTCGGGAACCAACCCCTTGAACAGCTGAAAGTCTTCCTATGACTTCCGACTTCCCCCAGACTAAGTACTGACAGCTTACTGGTGGCCAGAAGCCTTACCGATAGCGTGGTCGATTAACACATATTCTGCGTGTGTGTCATATACTGTATTCTCACAATCAAGTAAGCTAGAGAAGAGAACTCGTCATTCGGGACGTCACAGGGAGAGAAAATCTATTTAGGTAGAAGTGAATGACCAGAGGTCTTCATCCTCGTCTCCACGCTGAGTGGGCCGAGGAGGAGGAGGAGGAGGGAGAGGAGGGCTTGGTCTTGCTGTCTCGGGTGGCAGAGGCAGAACACCCAGGTGCAGTTGGGCCACGTGGCTTGCACCTGTGCCATTCGGGGCCAGCTGTACAGCCCGACGACGGCACTCTCCGGCCGGCGTGTGGGCAAGAGTCAGCAGGAGGACACAGGAGCGGCAGTTAGTTCCGACAGGCATCTCAGAACAAAAGAGGACCTGAAGTCCAGGAGACCAGCAAGGGTCATCTGGGCCCTCTGCGAGCCGGCACCCCTCTCGCCCAGGCAGGGCTTCTGACCAGGCCTTTGGCCAGGGCTGTCCTCGCCCCCTCACCCCTCACCCCTCACCCCCGCTCTCCGCAGGGAGCCTTCCCCACTCTGCCCCTCGGGACCTCCAGTGCCGGCCCCCCTGCCCTGCGGCGCGTCCCTTGGCATTAAGCCCACCCAGCCTTCCCAGAAGACGGGGCCAGGGCTGGGAAAGCTCTCGGTTCTGAGTCCACGGTTCCCGCGCTTCTTGGTTTTCTCTCTTCTGCCTCTGGGAGCTGTCAGCTCAGGCCCCACACCCACTTCACATTTCACGAACGCAAAAAAAACAGCAACTTCCTCTCCCCCTAAAAGTGGCTCCACATCCCATATGGCCAGCTCGTCGCTCACCTTCTAGAGAGAAGAGGAAACTGAGGCTCAAAACCGTCCGACCAAAATACACAGACAGAGAACGAGCTCCAGGCTTAGGTCTCTCCACCGGGCACGGCACAGTTGCTGTCCCCCCCCACCCCCAAAAAGGCCAATCGGGGTCACGGGCTGCCATGCCCTTGCCTTCGGTGAGAGCGTCGTGGTGTCCGCTCTGTGGCAGCTGAGCTCCTGCCCTGCAGCAGGCCCCGTGCCGCCTGGGGCTTTGGCCACGGACAACCTGACAAACGAGCAAATGAATGGACAGATGAGGACATTTCAGAGAGTGGCATGGGCTAGGGAGACAGCGGAACAGGACAACGGGCTGGAGGGGACGGGAGCTGCTCGTTTGTAGACAAGGAGAGTGAAAATGACGAGAAGGCTCCAGACCTGTGAGGGTTCCGGGAGGAGCGTTTCAGGCCAAGAGAGCAGCCAGTGCCAAGGCCCTGCGGTGGGGACGGCGTCAGCCTGCTCAGGAGGCAGCGAGCAGACCAGCGTGGCTGCAGCAGAGGGAGGGAGAAGCACGGCAAGGTGAGGCGGAGGGAGCTCGCGGAGGGGCCTTGTGCATCTGGGGCCGGGGCCAGAGATGGCCACAGGCAGAGAAGGCCGCTGGTCACCCATCCTGGGGCTTGGTGGCCGCCCACGTGCTGGGGCAGGAGAGAAGCTCACAAGGCCCGAGGCCCCGGCTGTCGGCTTCCCGGCCTCTGACCCACCCACTCGTCCACTGTCGTGCCCGGCACTACTCGGTTCGCCAGCTTAAAACATCTTTTATTTTTGCACTACAGGCAGGGACACCAGCTTGCCTTTAGAAGCCTTTCCGTGCTCCTGGCGTTGTCCAAGGACCCCAGAGTCTTTCTTAGTCCAAAGGAGCTGAAGTCCTGTTTCCAAGCACCACGGGGGGAAAGGAGCGAGGATTTGATCACACGCGGATCCTGCAGCAATGCTCCTTGTCATAGCTACGGGGTGTCGCTGTTGAACACCGGCCGTGCACAGTCCTGGGAACACGTCTACCGGCAGGTCAGACCCACCTTGTAGACGCTGCGGTTGTCCACACTGCACACCCGTCTCGGCTCTGCCGGGCACGGTCCCGCACTCAGCTCCTCTTTCCCAAGCGCCGCCCGAGGCAGGGTGGCTGAGTCCAGAGGGGCTTTTAGCGACATGAACTCAGACTCCCTTTTCCTCGCTGGCGAATTCTTCTTTGGGGATTACTAGTCGATTCAGGTCAGAGGCATCCCAGTGAGATTTTCTAATTTTTAAACATTTGAGAGCATGGGTCGGGAGGTTCTGATACCTTCCTTTCCAGAAAATCCTGGTATATGTTGTTTTAGAAAAGAAATTGGTTTAAGCCCAAGGGTGCTAAATTGTCCCATTTTTTTTTTCAGCAGAAGCCAGAAATCCTTATTTTTATGCGAAATTTCCAGATCTTAAAAATACAACAAACTCTGTCAATACAAAAAAAAACAAAAACAATTAATAAACCATTGATTTAATCTCTGTCATGCACACATATCAGACTTGGGTACGTGTGTGCGTGTACTTTTCCCAAAATTTGAAACCCGTTTTTTTTTTCCTGTTAACAATGGGAAAGTAGGCCGGGCGCGGTGGCTCACGCCTGTAATCCTAGCACTCTGGGAGGCTGAAGCGGGCGGATTGCTCCAGGTCAGGAGTTCGAAACCAGCCTGACCAAGAGCGAGACCCGGTCTCTACCATAAATAGAAAGAAATTAACTGGCCAACTAATATATATAGAAAAAAATTAGCCGGGCATGGTGGGGCATGCCTGTAGTCCCAGCCACTCGGGAGGCTGAGGCAGGAGGATCACTTGAGCTCAGGAGTTTGAGGTTGCTGTGAGCTAGGCTGATGCCATGGCACTTACTCTAGCCTGGGCAACAAAGTGAGACTCTGTCTCAAAAAAAAAAAAAAAAAAAAAAAAAAAACGATGGGAAAGTATCAAATGGCTGTGCTGCAGCCAGACGGAGAAGTTCCCATCTGAGTATCAACAGCGCCCGACACTCGCGGCATGTGAGCTGAGCCCACGGCGGGCGGGTGGGCCGGCCACGCTGCACAGAACGAGGCAGAGACAGAGCCACGCTCTGGCCACGTAAGCCACTAAACACCCCCTTCTTTGACCAGCGTGAATGATGGCCCAAGACACCCAGTCACCGAGTCGCCCTTGCTCCTTGACAGCATCCAATTCAGAATCCGATTCCTTACTCCTGCCTTAGAATCATCCCAAAAAAACCCCAATTACCCAAGACACTCTCCCAAGCCCCGGCCCCCAACGCACTTCACCTCCCCGGTCACGAGCTTCCTGGTTCCTCTGGCCGCTCTCCCTTCCTGCAGCCACCAGAGAAACCCACCTCCTGACCACAGGTGTGCTCCTGGTGGCCTTCGGTTGGTGGCCTTTGGAAGTGGCATATAGAGTGCGTCCTTCCATACCAGTCACTAGAGCTATCAAGCCCTGGGCTCGAGTGCCCCTCCCACCTCAGCCTCCCAGGGCGGGAGGTCACAGGTGCATGTCACCACGCCCATCTCGACACCGTTGTTTAATGGCCGCACGGCAACACAACATCTGTGCCTCTTCCATTTTTTTCGGTATTCCCAGACATACGCTCCCTTATCATGATATCTCATCGCACTCTGTAACTTTTTGCTTCGTTGTGTTTGTTTGTATCATTTGTTGGCTTTATCGTAACTGCTGGTTTGTTTTCTGTCTTCTCCACTGGACCGTGAGGGCCGTGAGGGTAGAGACCCCCAAGCTCCGATACCCAAATAGCCCGATACCTTTCTCGAGGTAAGAGCTCCGAGAATGGTGAAGCAACCCGGACGGGGGCCGGGAAGGAGAACCAGAAGCGGGAATCACACGACGCGTGAGGTCTGATCGGCGAGCACTTGGGAAGAAAAATGAGGCCTTCTCAAGAAGAGAGCGGGTGACGCGGCCTTGGCTGGCTGCCTGGGCTTCCCGGCGGGGCGGGCTATGAATAGCCTTCCAGAGGGGAGCTGAGCGGGCTGACCAGGTCCCAGGAGGGCCTGGGACCAGAAGCAGCAGCGCTCGTGTGAGGACAGCCCCGTGGTCGAGCCAGGAGCCGCCGTCGACCCTGGCATGAGCGCTGCCATCAGCAGCTCCAAAAGAGACGGAGCCAGCATTCCATCTGGCAGCGCAGGGAGGGAGGAGAATGGAGGAGCACCAGGGGTCCCCAGCTTTCCTGCCTTGCTGGTCCAGCTGTGTCATCAGGCATTCTG
This sequence comes from Mirza zaza, assembly GCA_008750895.1. NCBI lineage: Eukaryota > Metazoa > Chordata > Mammalia > Primates > Cheirogaleidae > Mirza > Mirza zaza. The sequence goes on from VSMD01015003.1 coordinate 8,928, forward strand.
GGAAGCCAGAGAGACCTCCTGACCTGCTTAGGAAAGAGAACTCAGGAAGGTTGCCCACAGCTCAGTCGGCACTTGACCCGGGTGCAGTTGCGTCTGTGAGCAGAGGGATGATTTGTGCTGGGAGAGTTTTGGCTGAGGCTTGGAAGGGAAAACCCTGCTTTTTGGATGCTGAGATGGGGGCAGAATCAGATAGGGAAGCTCGAACCCTTCCTATGGGCAAGATGTGAGCCAGAATTAGAATGCAGGAAGAGAGATTTTTGAGATACCTGGCTCATGAGGCTCAGATTCTCAGAGAATTTTTTTTTAAATAATTTATTAGGAGAATAAGAATCTCTTTGGAAGTCTGTTATTTTTTAAAAGCCTTATGTTCACTAAGGGAAAAGGAGGCACCTCCTCAAATGCCTGGGGGGCTCCTGGCCAACAGACTTGGATAATAAAATGCAAATAGATTCATCAAGGGCTTGTTTGCACAGGATTTAGGACAGGGCCCTGAGAACAGTTGGGCTGCTCAGCTCCTCCCTCTTCTGCCCTCGCCCCCATCCCTCCCTTCTATCTATGGGTTGGCCCCTCCAGGGAACCAGCCCTCGCACATTGCTTTCCCGCGTCCAGGGTATGTTCCACGTCAGATGGTTGATATATGTATACAGGGAGGGACAAAATGTCTAAGCTCTTACGGTGGCTAGAATAGAAATACCACAGGTTGAATTTTTCCCCTCCCACCCCCTAAAAAGAGATGTTGAGGTCCTAACCCTAATACTTATGAATGTGACCTTATTTGGAAGTAGGATCTTTGCAGACGGTCAAGATGAGGTCATTAAGAAAGGCCCTCATCCAGCACGACTGTGTCCTTATGAAAAAAGGGATTATTTGGACACAGATTAAAACACGTCCAGAGGGAAGAGATGTGAGGACGTAGGGAAGGCACCTTCCACAAGCCCAGGGACGCCCGTGGCTGCCAGAAGCTAAAAGGGAGGCCTGGAACGGATGCTCCCAGAAAGATCCCACCCTGAGACACCTTGACCTTGGACTTCAGCCCCCAGGACTGTGAGACAATGAACTCCTGCTGTGCGAGCCACTGCGCTTGTGGCGTTTTGTTGCAGGGCCCTAGGAAACCAACACGAACAGGACACACAAGTCTCCAGCCGTGAATACAGTGGCATCAGGACAATCGTGCCCTTCACGAATATGCACTGAGTGCCGACCATGTGCCCGGCCCTGTCCGGGGCAGCGGGCATGGCCTGAGCAGGTGCCTTCCGCTTTGCCGCTGTGGGCGGTTTGCTGCCCACCTCCATTCCGTCCTGCGGGACGTGTCTTCAGACCTTTCCAGGTTCCCTCCCCTCTCTGGTGAAGTGTGGCCTTGATTCCAACTCACCAACCCAGCCCTCCGGGTCCTCCTGTCCTGCCTCCCTGCTAGATTTCAGCTCCTGGCAGCTGGAACTTCCTCTCACCCTTGCCGGGACCCCACCCCAGAGATTCTGGTGCAGTCCCTGCTGGGAGGCCCAGGCACGGGGAGCCCTAAAACATCCCGGTAGCTCCTAATGCTCAGCCAGGGTTGAGAACCTCGGACTGGAGGCCTGTGATTAGAGGGCTCATCTCTGTCTAACAACAACAACAACAACAACAACAACAATAATAATAAAACACCCTCGACAATAGCTAACACTTACACAAAGCTTACAGTGTGCTAAGAGCTGATCTAATTACTCATATTTATCCTTCGAAGTCTCACCCAGGCCCATGAGATAGGAACTATTCTCCCGTTTGCAAGTGAGAAGAGGGAGGTGAGTGACTGCCCATCTCCCCCCGGGGTTCGGGACCAGCACCAGGACCTGAGGTTGCTGCTGGGACTGGCAGCGGAAAGGCTGGTTTAAACACACGTGGGCCCTCCGGCCACCTCCCGACACAGGCGGCTGATTGTTCATTTCGTTTGCTGATGGTTTGACACTTCTCCATGGGTCCATCTCCCGTTCATTCGCCCCAGGAGAGTTCTTGAGTCGGATCCTGCCCTGCTTGGGCACCGCCTTCCTCCCGCATGCCTCCCAGCCTGGGCACGTATCACACGGAGCCTCGCGGGCAGGTGTCACCCGAGGAGCTCCCCGAGCAGGGCAGGGGCAGTGCAGGGCAGCGGGCACCCCAGACCCCAGACCCCCAGCTCTGCCTCTCCGTAGCTGGCTGATGTGGGCCTAAAACCCCTCTGGGCCTCAGTCTCCCCGTGAACAAAATAGGGCTGTTCTTAGTGACGGCACCTACTTCAAAGGGCCGTGGTATTAAATAAGTTCCTGCAAACAAAGTACTTACTGCAAAGCATGCCAGGTGCGTCGGCCTCGCTCTCCCGGAGCCTGGTACAGGTGACTTCCACATGTCCTGCCGCACCCTCTCTCCACCTGCTGTTACCCACTTCGGGACGAGCATCGACTGTAGCCGACAGCCGCAGGTGAACCGCACAGCGACCTTAGCCGACAGCCGTGATACGACTTTTCTAATTTTTCATTCATCTAAATAAAATTGTGAGCACTTAAAAATAACGTAATGAAAACATGTATGTGTGTGTTACCTATTCTGATTGACATGACAAGTAGAGCTGCCTGTAAAGTAAAACAAGCTTTCGGCGCTTTCAAGCTTTCCTCGTCACGCAAGAGCAAACGGACTCGTGGTCAATGCACAGCACACACCTCCCTGCGGCTGTGGGTGAGGTTTCGAGGCCGGTTGGTCCCGAAGTGGTTAAGAGCTCCCTGTCCCCCAGCTTCCCGCTAAGCTGGTCCAGGGGGCAGTGCCACCAGGAGGCGGGGACAGTGAGGGTGGGGTCTGTGCTCCCCTCGCCCCTCGGGTCTGCTTCCGTGGACAGAGGTGGCCCTGCCCAGCCCCTCTGTCCAGTGCTGGAACCCGCCCTCTCGTGGCCCTGCCCAGGCCCTCTGCCCAGGTGCTGGAACCTGCTCTCTCGTGGCCCTGCCCAGCCCCTCTGTCCGGGTGCTGGGACCCGCCCTCTCGTGGCCCTGCCCAGCCCCTCTGTCCAGGTGCTGGGACCCGCCCTCTCGTGGCCCTGCCCAGCCCCTCTGTCCAGGTGCTGGGACCCGCCCTCTCGTGGCCCTGCCCAGCCCCTCTGTTCGGGTGCTGGGACCCACCCTCTCGTGGCCCTGCCCAGCCCCTCTGTCCGGGTGCTGGGACCCGCTCTCTCGTGGCCCTGCCCAGCCCCTCTGTCCAGGTGCTGGAACCCACTCTCTGGCCTCCCGCTCCAGCCCTAGGGGTGAAGATGGGCAGCTGGCCGGTCGCCCAGGGTGCTGGCGGCTGCCTGCTGTGCTCCCCCCTCCAGCCCTGGCCCCTTTGCAGAGAGCCCCTGTCCAACGCTGCTCACTTGGCCCTCAGACAGCCGCAGTGCTGTCTGCCATCCTGACACTCCCGAGAGCGAGTGGCCCTTATGGGGCAGCCTCAGGAAACTCACCTGGTGGCCCACGGCGAGAGGGCACATCCATTCGCCCCGGCACTGGCAAGTAACAGACTGTGCCATAAGAGGGACTAGGCGCTGGGGAGGCACTGAGGCCCCCGGAGTCCAGAAAGGCCAGCCAGGAGGGCCGTGGGCAAGGAGCCGCTCAGCCTCCCTGTCCCCCACCCTGCAGCTGCTGCAGGTCCCACCACGGGATTGGGGGCGGGGCACGATGCTCTCCGGTGGCTCAGAGAGTCTGGGCCCCGCAGCCCCCACCAGTGCCCTGCAGGCAGCTGCTGCCCGGAGGTCGGAGGTCACGCTCCAGCCACTCTCCCTTGAGGGTCCAGGGACCCGTGGAGAGATCCAGGCTGAGGGTGGGTGCTCAGCACTTCCTTGCTTGGCCTTGGAAGTCCGCAGGGGTGGAGGCAGCGGGCAGGGGAGGGGATCTCCCCCCAAATCCTCATCCCATAGGACGGACACTTCTCCTCTGCTTTCTTCTGCCATCCTACTCTCTGCCCCCATCCCAAAGAACCTTTCCCTCCCCATCTCCCCCTCCTCGCCACCCCCAAATTTCCTGCCCCCTTCCCCGGTCCCCACCCGGTCTTAGGCAGAGTGATTTCACTCTGCACCACCGACATGACCTTCAGAATCTGAAAGGCCTTCAGACGGAGCACACAGCGTGTGAGTTTAGAAAACAGCCCGGTCCCCTGGCTCCCAGCGCCATGGGGTGAGGGGTGTGGATTTATAAATTTATAATAATTCTTTGTATGTACTGACAGTAAACACCCAGCATGATGTTGCATTCTTAGAGTCATAAAATATTTATGTCAGTAATATCACTAAGCAACCATAATGGCAGACATCTCTTGCGTGTTTGTGCTGCACCTGGTCCCACCCTAAAAGCCTTACCCATAATACCTAATTTAACAGTCGCAGCAAGGCTGCGGGGCAGATGTCACTTCTCCGCTCTCACGGACGAGGAAACCAAGACTCAGGGTGGTAGGGTGATTTCTCAAGGTCACCCACTTATTTAGTAGCTTCCCAGGCTGAGCGGGGCAGCTCACGCCTATAATGCCAGCGCTCTGGGAGGGCGAGGTGGGAGGATCGCTTAGGGTCAGAAGTTTGAGGCTGCTGTGAGCCGTGATGATGCCACTGCGCTCCAGCCTGGGCAACAGAGAGTGAGACCCTGTCTCTAAAATAAAATAAAATAAAATAAGAAGAAGGAAATAAGTAGTTTGCTCCCCGGTCTGCTGGATTCTGAAGACCTGTGCTTACATCCAGTGACGTTGGTGAGGACGGACGAACCCAGCACGAGACCCCCAAGTCTCGTTCTCTGCGACAGAGAAGAGACATCTTTCAAAAAGAGCAAGAGAAACAGCAGAGTGCCCCGGCGTCGGCGCACGGGCAGACGGGCAAGGCAGACGTGCGACGCCGCTTTGCAAAGCACACAGGAGAAGGGCCGGGTGGATGCCGTGCAGGTCATGTTCCTGGGGCTGTGAGGCCGATTCTCTTCCAATCACCCCATTAATTTGTTGTAATGCCAATAAAAACCCCATTAGTATGTGGGGAAAGATCTTGACGAATTAATTAAAATTAATTTGGGAGGGGAAAAATGCTGAAGAGTAGCCAAGAAAACGTCCCTAAGAAATACAACGAGGAAGTCACGACCCCCAGAGCAGTGGGGAGGGAGGGGACAGCCTGGTCAAGCCGTTGTGCTGGGACAATTGTTTGAGAAACAATTAATTTGATTGTAAAAACAAATTTGAAATTGATTGGATATTTAAAGCAAGGCAACAATCATAAAACTAACAGAGAAAATAAAAGAATGAAAGGTTTTATAATCTTTTTTTGTTTTGTTTTGTTTTGTTTGTTTGGGTTTTTTTTTGGTTTTATAATCTTGAGTTGAGGAAGCCTTTCTCTGAATGCCTCAGTGTCAGTAAGGAGAAGCAAAAAAGGCCCACGGGTCTAACCGCGTTGAAATCAAAACTTCTGTCCAGTAAAGGCAGAGAGACAAATCAGAAGATGCCATTTGCAAAATAAACGAGAGGTGAAGCTTGATAGTCAAGGAGCTTCTATACGTCAGTAAGGAAAAGAGGAAACCCTAATGGGGAAATGGCGAAGGGCGGGAAGGAGAAAGCGAGGACAGCGTGGGACGAGCTGCCTCCCTCTGGCCTTGGGGGCGGAGTCCTGTGCCTTCGTTTGCCAGCCCGGGACCCCCGGACCCTACCTCACGCAGATACGAATGCAGAGATCGGTCACAGGGCTGCCAGTGCAGGGACTTGCGCTGAAAGGCCATTTAGGACGAGGCCAGAGCCACCGCCGGTAAGTCGGACGTGCTTACGGAGGATGCTGAGAAATGACGAACTGAGCACACTAAGTGTCCACCAGCAGGGACTGGCTGAGAACAATTATACTTCATCCCACAGCGGAATACCATTCAGTGAATAAAAACAATGAGGGTAATCTTCGTATAGACAAAAATGCAGAAAATTAACGGTGTGATATCAATTTTTAAACAAATATATTTTTATACCCTGACTTGACCATCACACATTCTATCCATGTAAAAAGCACTCACATATACCCCATAAATACGTAAAATATTATGTATCAGTAAAGAAAAATTATATTGTAAAAAAATTGTATTTAGTGTGTGTGTGTGTGTGTGTGTGTGTGTGTGTGTATTTAAGATTGCCTGAGTTTGAATACTGGATCTGACATTATTAGCTGTATCACTTTGGGCAAATTACTTAGCCTCTCTATGGCTCATTTTCCTCATCTATAAAACGAGGAGTAATTGTAGCTTCTGCAAATGGCTGTTTTAAGGAGCATTAAAGTATGTAATACCCTTAACACAAAGCTAGGAACATACTAAATGTGGAGTATCTGGTAACTACCTTCACAACCATCACCATCATCACTATCACCATCATCATCACCATCACCATCATCCTCATCCTCATCACCATCACCATCATCCTCATCCTCATCACCATCACCACCATCACCATTATCATCACCATAATCATCATCACCATTATAATCATTATCATCACCACCATCATCACCATCCCACCATCATCATCACCATCATCATCACCATAATCATCACCATTATAATCATTATCATCACCACCATCATCACCATCCCCACCATCATCATCACCATCATCACCACCACCGTCATCATCGCCATCATCACCATTATCATCACCATAATCATCATCACCATTATAATCATTATCATCACCACCATCATCACCATCCCCACCATCATCATCACCATCATCACCATCACCATCATCATCACCATCATCATCACCATCACCATCATCATCATCATCACCATCACCATCATCATCATCATCACCACCATCATCACCATCACCATCATCATCA
>VSMD01015004.1:0-81032 GCA_008750895.1 Mirza zaza
AACCAGAACTTCCCTTTGAAAACCAAAGGTAAGAAGCAAAAGAGTTAGCCACACCAAAGCCCCACCACTCCCCAGACCACATTCAAAGTCATACCTTCCACCTTTTGGCCCAGTTCCTGTCCTCTGATGTCACTGGGGCATATGGAGACCCTTCTTGGTAGTGGAGTGAAAGAGGACAAGTGGCTGTATCAGTTTCCTGTGGCTGCTGTAACAAATTACCACCAATGCAGAGGTAAAACAACACAATTTATTATCTTATAGATCTGGAGGTCAGACTTCCACAGTGAGTCTACAGGGCTGAGTTCCTTCTTCTAGAAGCTCTAGGGGAGAATTTCTTTCTTTGCCTTCTCCAGCGTCTAGAGGCTGCCTGCCTTCTTTGGCTTTGGCCCTTCCTTCATCTTCAAAGTCGGCAACATGGTATCTTCAAATTTCTCTTTGACTCTCACCCTCTTTCCCTTATACAAACCCTTGTGATTACATTGGGCCCATCTGGATAATCCAGAACACTCTCCCCATCCCAAGATCCTTAACTGAATCACACCTGCACAGTCCCTTTTGCCACGCAAAGGTAAGGTATCCAGAGGTTCCCGGGATTAGGACGTGGACATCTTGGAGGAGCCATTATTCTGCCTGCCATCATAGTGGGCAAAGGAGGTTTTAGCCTCCCCAGAGGCCAACAGATACTGCTTCTTGAAAATAATTTTGAGCACCATGATCTCAGCGTTGAGCTGTCTCTCTCTCCTGCGGTTCAGGCTCATGGGATGGAAGTAGCAGGCTCTCCTGCTCTGGCTGGTAAGGGGTGAGTGCAGACAAAGGGCTGGAGACAGTTCACACAATCATCCTGTCCCTTCTGGCCCGAAGGTCACGTTGCCTTTGACCCAGAGCACTGCCCTTCCTGGTTGCCAGGATGAACTCATCGGTAGGAACTGATTTCATCTGATATTCCAGAATAAGTTTCCACAGGTCACTCTTTACTACTTGTGTTTTTGAAACATAATATGAATAGTGATCATTTCCTTCTTTAGTTCTGAGATCACTGTGCTTTCCATGCTTCATAATAGCAAGTGATGTATTCGTTTTATAGCCTGTGTTCTTGGATTCCCTACCAGGCCATATGTGAATGGACATTATCAGATTTTCCCAATCTTTGGTGTCTTTGCTACAGTATTAGAGAAATGGAACTGAACTACCCATGGTTTTCTTTGTAGATGCTTCTTAACCAATTGACTTCACTTCCACAATAAAATTTTTTTAAAATCTATATTCGTTTTAGTCTCACATGCAATTCTGGGATCTTGTCACTGCCTTAAATTTTGGACTAAATGAAAGCAGTCACAGGTCAAAGTTAAATTTGTTAGGGTTACAAATTATGTACACTCTGAAGAGCTAGTAGAAAAACCAAACTCTCCCCACCCACATATCAGGGCTGGGCAGAAGGGCCCTAAATTTAAGAATGTCATTGGTCAGACACCAACAATAAGTACTTTCAAAGTTTTAATCAAATCTTTGGAATTCAAAGGAGACCTGAAATGGAGTTCTGAGGAACAGCTGGGGAGAATTGCATTTCTCTGCATGGGAAAAATGGCAGACATTTTGGTTTTGTTTTTTTATCTTCTTAGAAAATAGCCACAGACACTGTATAAATAAATAAAAGTAATGGTTTCCCAATAAACTTTACAAAAATAGGTGATGGACCAGATTTGGCCTGTGGGCTCCAGTTTCTGACCCGTGGTCTAGTTCTTTAAGCCAATAAACTCACCTACTACCCCCATTGTCTTGTCTTTTTTTTGCTTGAACTAATTTAAGTGGGGGTCCAAAAAATTAAATAGTATTTCAATACATTTGGTTTCCTTCGTATTTTATTTTATGCATTTAGAAGCATTCATCTGAGGAGTCTATAGTCTTCACCACAATGTCAAAAGGGTCCAAGGCACACAGAAGATAAAGAACTCCTGAGTAACACCCCCAAGTGTAAAACCCAGTGCTCTATATGGTCTTTCCACCCCTCAGGAGCCAATTATTTCTGAGAGATACATATGAAGAAATTAAGAGTAGGTTATTGGCCAGGTACGGTGGCTCATGGCTGTAATCCTAGAAGTCTGGGAGGCCGAGGCAGGAGTATTGTTTGAGCTCAGGAGTTCGAGACCAGCATGAGCAAGAGGGAGACCCCATCTCTACTAAAAAAATAGAAATTAGCTGGACAACTAAAGAAAAAAATATTTTTTATATATATATATATATATATATTATCCAGGCATGGTGGCGCATGCCTGTAGTCCCAGCTACTCGGGAGGCTGAGGCAGGAGGATCGCTTGAGCCCAGGAGTTTGAGGTTGCTGTGAGCTAGGCTGACGCCAGGGCATTCTAGCCGTGAGTTAGACTTTTTCTCAAAGAAAAAAAAAAAAAAGAGAGAGAGTAGGTTATTAAGAGGAAGTTGGGGAGGTCTCACAGAAACCGAAAGACACTGATGAGAATAGTGTCCACCCTCTCCTTGAGCTATGATGGCAAGACTTTAACCATAAAACAGGACAGGTCCCAGGGCTGACCTGAGGGTGTTTCTCCTGACAGGTATGACTGCATTCCCTTTGAGAGGCAGTGTGGGAGGGGTGGAAATCAAACGCACTTGGGTAAGCACGGAGTCCTGGGTTCGAATCCTGCTTCTACCTCTCATTAGCTTGGCGGTCCTTGGGCGACTTGCTTCACCTCTGTGAGTGTCCACACTTGTCAAGCTTGGCAGGGCTCCTGGGGGCCTCAGTGAAGGAAGGACAGGCCTCCGATCCACGTTTGCACGCTCCCCCGTGTGCTGTGGTTCCTGGCTTGACTCGCACAACCGTTTGCAACAAGAGGCTGAAGCATCGCAAAAGCAAGAAGAGCGCGGCTGTGCGTTCAGCCGCTCGGGTTTCATTAAGCAACCTGATAAGACGTGTATTCTGTAATTGGTGCATGTTCTTTCTTTGCCTAATGACACTAATCTGTTTTTATCTCAGTCATTTGACTGAGTTTTGTGATTAGCGCAGGCAAGGTTTGGGGGATTTAGATCATGTGTTTGATGTTTTTGCTTTCAGGCATGTTTGATTATTTATTAAAATCGATAAAATCAGCTGTGTCAACTAGCTATTAAAACTATAATTCTTTTGTTGGCTAATACCAGGAGGGCCGAAGCAAAGGCGAAACTAAAAACATTACGTGAATTCTTGATTATGAAGCAAGTTTCCGTAGGGGTGGCCTACATACTTTGCATTAACTGAAGCCTGTTTAGAACGAGCCTGTTCTATCTTTAGTCAATAAGGAAAGGACCAAGTGGGTTAGCATATGTGCAACTCGTGTTCTAATTTATGCTTTAAAATAAAAACAAGTTTGAAAGAAGCAATGTGTTCTGGTCTTCAGAAAAGAAATACCAAATACTCGCTAAGGGAGAGTAGTGAACAGTATCCAAAGATGGTTTTCCTCAATTCCTCCCCACCCTGTATATGAATGTCACTCCAGCCATCAAAAGGTAAGTTCTCTTTCCTTTCCACTGAATCCAGGCCAGCCTGTGGCCTGCTTTGGCCCGTGGAAGACGGTGACGGTGACACCGCACCAGTGTCTGGTCAAGGTCTTCAGGAGGTCATTAAGGGCCTCCACGTTCCATGTGGCCAGCCAGATGCCAAGCCAGAAGCAGCTTAGGCCAGAGTACTAAGTGAGGAGGCGCCACATGACGACAGGGGACACGTTGAGAAGTGCAGAGATGGAATGCCAGACAGGTGAGTAGTGTCCCCTGCAGCGTCCAGCCCAGCCCACCCCACGTGGAGCAGAAGAACTGCCCAGGTGAGCTCTACCAGCATTCCTGCTGCAAGTACTGTGCATAATAATACATTTTCAGCTATTAAGTTTTGGGGTGCTCTGTTACTCAACAATAGGTGAGAACAGATAGCAGAGGGGAGAGGGATAAGAGAAGGAACAGGTTTTCAGATAAGTCCTCAAAATAAAATATCTGGTTGAAGGTATGAGCTTCCGTTGCCCTGGGATCATCTCTTCCCTTCGATGAAATTTCAAAATTAAATGCTCCTCTTCGGAAACATGGCAGGAAAGACAGAGTCACGCAGTTGCAAAGACATCGATCTGTGAGTCAGAGCTCTGGCTCCCGCCCTGGCTCTGCCACTCAGCGAGAAAAATGCTGGGTGAATCAGTTCATTTTCTCAGTTTCCGTTTTGTCATCAGTAAAATAAGAAAGGACACTCACCCAGCCACTGCAGTTTGGAAGGGCAGCTCACGGGGTCTCTTGGCTGGGGTTTACAGCCACAAAACAGCATGAGACGTAGATGCTTAAACATGAGCTCCGTATTATCATACATAATCAGAGAAAGACACGCAAGGATGGAAAATAGATAATGTTCTCCGCACAACTTTAAATTTGTGTCTCATTATCTGGACTCACTGTCCATAATGTGGCGTTAGTATTGTTCTTGAAAACTATTAACTTGTGACCAACACAATAATGTTGCATGGTATTTTGTATGCTCACCAAGAATTGTAATTTGAAAATTTCAAACTTTAAAAACAAAAATTATAATTTTTGGAAGCCAGTTTGGGTATTTCTTTATTGTTAATGCAATAAGAGTCTTAGAAAATGGTATTTACCCATACCTTTTTCCAAGCTCTAAGAAGTCCTGTGTGATTAGCTATAGTGTCTCTAGGATCTCTTTTAGTGCTAAAAGTTAAATGTCACCCACATTTTCTTTCATTATTGCATCTGCAGAATAATAAATAGTAGATATTGAATATAATTTGTGATTCTTCTGACGTCTTTTGATACCAAGACATCTTTTTGAGAGGCCAAGACACCTTTCTGAGCTAAGGAGCTCCATCAAGGAGTAAAAGTTTGTGCTGTGAAATCAAAGTAACCGTCCAGAATGGTTGAGAAGTCTTGGTGGCACTGACAACATGCTTGCCCACATAAAGGGCTAATTTATTAGCCATAGGCAGCTCCTAAACAGGCTTTTTGTGTCTTTGTGTGTGCATGGACATACATGCACAATAAACAAATATTACCAAAAACATATATAGAACTTTAACCTCAGTTATATGAATAGTTTAGCCTCTCCTCCTCTCCTGCAAAAAATAAAAAGTGAAAAAGAAAAGAAAAAAGATGCTTTTAACATTTTGGAAATTAAGTCCCCAAGAGAAGAAAGAAAAAAGGTAGTAAATATATGAAATATATGCAAATTAAAGCAGTATAATACCATTATCGCCTGTCAAACTGGCAAATTAAAAAAATTAATTCCCAATGAAGGGAAAATAAAGACATTTCATTCTAAAAGACTAAAAGAATTTGTCACCAACAGATACTTACTAAAGAATATATTAAAGAGTGCTCTTTAAGCAGAAGGAAGATTATCCCAGATGAAAGTACAAAGATGCAAAAAAAGAGTAAAGAGCAACAAAAATGGTAAACATGTGTATGTGTCAAGTGGATATTAAATGTACAAAACAATAATACCATTCTGGTTTTTGCAATATGGAAAACTAAAATACACATCATATTAATCAGTAGCAAATAAATAGCATTAAAATGACTCGCGTTAAAGTTCACAGAGAGGTTAAAAGTACTAATATTAGACTTTATAAGTCAAAGATAGATGTAATAACCATGTTAAATACCAAAAGAATATAAGTAAAACTTTCAAACTCCATTTCTAGAGAAAAATATGAGATCATAAATCCAAAACAATACAAAAACATAAAAAAAAAGAAAAAGAAAAAAGAACAGCCTGGACAGATAAAAGAAATTTTCTAATATACCAATAATTACATTAACTATAAATGTAATAAATGCTCCACTTAATGGACAAAGACTGGATTTAAAAGCGAAGCCAAAAATAATCTCACTATACACTGTTTTAAAGGGATACATATAATTATTAAAAGAAAAAGATTTTAAAAGGAGGAAAACTATATGTCATATAGACTAACAAGTGGAAACTGAAATAACACAAAATGTATTTTAAGCCAAAAACACTACTAGAGTTGAAGAGAGGCAATTAAATAATAAATATTTCACTCACCAGTAAAATATAATGATTATAAATTTTATGTACCTAACAACCTAGCCTCAAAATATAGGAAGTAAAAACTGACAGAAGTTTAAACAAGAAATAGATAAATCTATAATCATAGTGGAAAATTGTAACGTATCTTTCTCTGTTACTAACAGATCAAGTGAACAAAATCAGTAAGGATACACAAGATTAGAAAAACACAACTAGAAAACCCAATTTAAAGCAAGTACACAGAATACTGCCCAAATTAGAGAAGACAACATTCTTCACAGGCATGATTGAAACATATCCACAACTGACTCTGTTCCACGAAGAACATCTCAGTAAATTTCAAAAGGCTGGAACCGTAGAGAGCTCTCTGACCACTAGCAAATAAATTAGAAATCAAAAACAAAAAGTGAAGTAGAAAAAAAATCCATATACAGTAATTTAAGAAATACACTTAGCGGCCTCTACTTCCAGCTATGATAGAGCTAGTCGATAACAATTCTCTTCGAAAACAAGTACAAAAGCCGAATTTAAAAAAATGGTGATGAGTAAATATAATTCTACCACTGTGAGTGAGAATTAAGAGTGATTTAGTGGTTGGCTTTTCTTTGTGTTTTTATGTATTTTCCCCCGTTTTCTAAATGTAGTATTCGTTGCTTTTTCTAAATTCAATAAAAATTACCTTTTCGCTCAGTGACCATAAAGAGTTATTACAAATAAACTGCCACTAAATTTATTTTCTTTTTTCATTATTTATGTTCTCAGTCAGTAATTACTATTCTCACATGAAGGGCTTTGAGACTATTTGACGTTATTAAAAATGTACAAATTCTTTGACCCAGTCGTTCCATTTCTAGACATTTATCCCCACAAAATTACATTCACACATTTGCCCAAAAGTAGATATGCAAGAATATTGCTTACTATTGCATTGCAGAGATGCGTATTATGAAATATTTGTTGACAGAACCCTGGGCTTAAATGTCCACTTAGAGTGATTAAATAAAATGTGATACATCCACGCAAAGGGAAGTCATTCAGGCGTTAATGAAGAACGAAGTGGGTCTCTATATGCTGATGTACTATATGTCTTGGGTTAAATGTCTTGGGTTACAAGCAACAGAAAGTATTTCTGGCTCATGCAGGCGAAACCGAAATGAATTGCAGCAATATGAGTCGGTCCACAGAATGGACAGGAGTTGGCAATTCCAGACCTCTCAACATTAGGTCCTACTCCACTGTCTTGTGCAGATGTTGGTAATGCCTTTCAAAGGTTGCGTCTGTCCTTGAGTCACTCTGGTTGAGGCTGACCCTAAGGAATTGCATAGCTAACCTTCAACTACCAAGGACAGTGGACTTGATTTACAATCCCACAAGCAGTATGCAAAAAATGGGGGCAAAAAAAAAAAAGGTGATTCCCCAAAATAAAACCAGGGTGTTATTTGGAAGGGAGAAAGAATGCTATCCAGTAAAAAAAAATACACCCTCTACATACCGTTCACAAGAATAACACAAAACACAAAAGCATATGTACAAGTAAATCACCATTTGTGTTTTTTTAAAAATGAGAGCAAGAATACCTATGACACGAACATATTCGTTACAAAAGAACAACGCTAGAAGCAACCTAATATCTCTGTCTCCCACTGGCCCTCAGCTACGTGAGCACAAGAAGTGTGCCTGTCCCGTGGATTTCTGTGTTTCCAGTGGCCGATGTCTTTGTTACCCACAGGAAGTGCAGCTTAAATAGTGGCAGCATGAATCAAAAAATGCAATTCTACGAGCAAAAACAAAGGAACTGCAGAGAGAAAAAGAGAGACTTACTTTTCATACTTCAATTTTTTTTTTTTTTTTTTTTTGGAGACAGAGTCTCACTCTGTTGCCTGGGCTAGAGTGCCCTGGCGTCAGCCTCGCTCACAGCAACCTCCAACTTCTGGGCTCAAGCGATCCTCCTGCCTCAGCCTCCCGAGTAGGTGGGACTACAGGCATGTGCTATCACGCCCGGCTAATTTTTTCTATATATTATTAGTTGGCCAATTAATTTCTTTCTATTTTAGTAGAGATGGGGTCTCGCTCTTGCTCAGGCTGGTCTCGAACTCCTGATTTCAAACGATCCTCCCAAATCGGCCTCCCAGAGTGCTGGGATTACAGGCGTGAGCCACGGCGCCCTGCCTACATATTTTAGTTTTTTTTTCAAGTACCTGTAGCTTTTTGCAATTAGGAAAAAGGGTAATGAAAATTAACAATAACAATAACATTTTTTTTTTTTGGCTCAAAGATTCCTCACGCTAAGAATTTGGGGAGATCATCTTCCTTGTCACCCCTTTTCCTAAGCCACCTTCATTGTGTAGGTGCCCGTGGAGAGAGCCAGGCAGAACACGCCCCGTTGTCCCACGAAACAAACCAGCGTGGGCAGGAGAAGGTCCCATCCCTGCAGGGCACACACTGCGACTCAGCTTCCCCAGGGCCTCGGGAATCAATAAGCTGCAGAAAGACAAACAGTCCCGGGTTATGTGGACATCACACTGGAGATCCGGCTTGTTGGAAGTTTGCGCTGATAGCAAAAGCACTGAGTGTCTAAATAATTTGAATGATATTAGTAAATGAGACTCTGCAAAGAGGGAAACAACGATGCCTGATGACAGCAAGCTGACAATGGAACAGAGTTTTGTGGGCTGAGCTGATTGTAAAAGCAAACAACGGCGACATTGTCCCTTCTGGTATTACTATGCAATGCTGTAATTTATGGATGAAGTCGAACTCCAAACAAAATAAACAGACTTGAATTTGTTAACTAATACAGTGAGCGTGGAACATTCTGTTATGTGAGAAGGGAAATGGGAATGTTTTGTGCACCCCTGCTATTTGCTAAACAGAAATATGTTTATATTTGGCATAAAGGCTGGCTTTTGTTTTTGCTAGCTTCTCGAGAATATCCTTTTTCATTTAGTCTTGAACACAGATGTAAAACGTTGGTGAAAGGAGGAATATTGTCAATACATATAGCCATACAATTATGTTATAGTTCTGTAAGTTAAGAAAAAAAAGCCAAAAGTATATTTCATCAGGCAGAGAAAACTCTTCTGTAAAGGTATCAATTAGTGTACTTTTTCCTCTCTGAAAGCCTGATGCTTCTCTAATTACAAACACTACCGTGATGCAATGACAAGCACAACTACAACAATAACTGCATTTCTATTCCAAGCAGTCTCTGAGATCATGTCAAACTATTTGGTTTCGGTTACACTTATGAAAGTCTCTAAACTATAAAAAGGAGGCTTATAACTCGGTACGTATTGTTACTGATAAATTGCCCCTATTTATGGAATTCTTGGATTCACCAAGAGGTGAATCACAGCCGGCAAATTACCTATCTTACATCTCAATGTTGGGAATTGTGCCTGACCCACGGCAGGTCATCTGCAAATAGTTGTTGAATGAATACTCGACCCTTCTACAGGCAAGGTATTGTTCTAAGTTGTGGATACGTCTGTCCGAGACAAAACTAGGTCTGAGACAAAAATGAACAAAGGCTGTTTGTTCATAAATTTGTGGCGAGGGACCCCATGTGCTGCTGCCCCCTTTCATTTCAGCAGGGTTCAGGGGTGTTAGAAAGGAGAGTGACTTTATCTAAAAATATGAAAGGAATGCCTGAGACGGCCTCTGACTGGCAAGGGTTTGTGAAGGTGGGATTTCTGGAAGGCAGGATGGATTTCCAAAGGGTCTGCAGGTGCGTTTGACTGTCCTTGAGTGGCTGCAAGGGAGCAAGAAAGCAAGCAGTTTGCGACGTTCTTGAAATAAATGCTGGGGCAGGATTTCCCTGGCCAGCCATTTCCCAGAACACATAGTGCTCGACAGGGTGCACTTTTTATAATCAAATTGTCATGATGGTCCTTATGAGAAGCTGACTGCCATGATAACCAGTTCCTAACACTGGAGTTCTCACCACATCTGTATTCTCTCTTTCTCCCCCCCATCTCTCCCTCCTTGTCTTTCTCCCCCCAACTCCTTTCTCTCTCTCAAACATATCTCCCTCTTAATTGGCAAAAAAAAAAAAAAACCTCCTAGAAAACTTGAAATAAATAAAATAAAATTTATAATTAGAAGTTCACTACCAACCCCCAAATCCTAAATGCAATAAAAATAGGAGAGTTATACAGCCTCACCTATTCATGAGAATTCATCTGATGCAAGAAAACCTGCGATTTCATACTCAAGCCTTATTTAATCATAGCTGCGGTTTCAGGACAAAGGTGAGTTCGATATTTTACTGACGTTTGGGTGATATTAGTGGAACATTGTCCTGAAGATTCAGGAACACACTTCTTCATAGGCGCGATTGTATTTACTGTGCAAAATAGCCAACTTAAAAAAAAATAAAATAAAGCTTCCAAGGATTCACAATCTTTCTACTGGTTTTTGTCTTTATTTATTAATTGATAAAACCACCGTCTGGGGCACAGTATCAGTGACCATGGGAAATTTTAAGTAGAAATTAAATAGACCTTTGGCTTCGTGCCCAGGGGAAAAAAAAAAAAATGTCAGCCCTGTGCAGAAAACCAGGCAAAAGATAAAAAAGATTCCATTATATCTATAATACAATCTTCTTATGGCTTTAGTACAAGTTTCTTTTCTGCTAACAGAAGTCCCTGCAGAAGGTTTAAACAATCTCAACAATTTCATTATGTGAGCGTAGCTAAATCCAATAATGTAAAAGGGCCTGGAGAGCCTTCCCCATATGCTCGCTTCCATACCCTTTCCTTCTAGGGGAAGTCAAAGAACTTGGCTCTCTGGAAACCGATTCTACTCCAATTTGCCCCGAGCGCAGATCTGGCTTTGTTGACATCAACGGGAGCTCTCCTGAGGGACACACAAAGAAGAGAAGGAGCCATTAGAATTCCTCGTGACCCTATTCTGAGCCAAATCCAGCTTCCCTTAAATGAATGAAAATGCTTGTTACATGGCCCAAGAAGCTACTTTGTCCATTTGAAAATTAATTAGACCGTAGCTAGACGAACAAGCCTAAGATGCTTTCACGGTGTTCTCAGAGGGGCGACCCTGGCCGAGTGCCCGATTTTAACAAGTTTACCCTACAGCAAAAACATGGCCTTTTGGCTAAGCGACTGCTACAATCATCATGCTCGCCTGAGTGCTAGCAGCGAAGGCACAACCTCGCCAGAAAAGAAAGTCACAGAGAGAGTAGTTACAACTTTTACGTGCAGTGGTAATAGAAGATGTTTTCAAAGGAAATGTTTTTTGTCTCAAGGAGCCAGTTTAGTTATTCATTTCACAGCTGGACTTGGAGAAAACGGTGAAATCTTGTGTATGTCATGATCCACTCCAGATTAAAACTCCTTGAGGGCACAGATTATGTTTTTTTTTTTTTTTTTTCCTGGCAGAATGTTAAATTACGTATAGAGGGACCACAAGGTTGGGAGGTTGAATAGAGGCAGAAAACACAGACCCAGATGCAAATCTGTTTTGCAAAGCGTCAGCCTGAGAGTGTGCTCACGGCCGGCTACAGCTAAGAAAGAACCTTCGAGAGGGTGAGATTCCCAGCTGCTCCACTCCCAAAGAGACTCAGAGCTACTTTAAAAAAACTTGTTTGTGCATTGCTACATGGAAGGAGGTCCTTCATAAGTATCAGAGATGACAATACAGCCGATGCTTGCCTGTCTGCAATGGGGAGTGGAGGGCAGAGAAAATCAGAGTGGGATGCACTTTGTGAAAAAATAAAACTCCAAAAACAACTCAAATATAGAGGATGTTTAGAAAGGCTGCCCAAGGGACACTTTCTTCATTGATTAGAAAAAAGTCTCACAAGGTAACCCTGTCCCCATCATAGTTGATGGGGTGGGGACAGGCACCTGATTCCCACGGAGCTGACTCAGTGCCTGGTGGATGACCAGGCACACACCCTCTCTGTCCCTTTGAGGGAGCAGTCTCTCTGCACATGCTCTTTCTGGACGCCCGATTGAGGGTCTTCATGCATATAGACAAATAAACAGGGAGGCCAGGTGGCCTTTGCAGAGAAGCAGGATAATTGGTTCAGGGGTTGTTAAGTGAAGGACAGAGATGGGGCCATGCCAGCTTTTGTTTCTTAATACAGAGGAAGATTGTCAAATTCTGAGGGAGAACAATGGAGCAACCCATCTACTTGTAAGCGTTCTCTCCTTTTGCCTGCCTTCCTCCCCACGAGGAACTTATATGGTTTAACCCTTTGCACTCGGATGTCGAGTGTGGATAATGTCGAGTGGATAATGAGAAAAAAGCAAGCGAGTGCAAAGGGTTAATTAAACACAGAGACATCTGCATACGAATGCACTTTTGGGTTTTTCCTAATGTAGCTAATTGTTTTAGGACAGCTTGCCCACCTTCCCTACTTCCAGATCTTTTCTATGTACTTCTATGACCTTAATAGGGACCAATCACCCCTAGTCCACACATCCCCTAAAGAAAGTTACCCAGGTCCGGGCTTTCAAAAATCCAACATGCTCAGAAACCTTCGGGTGGTGCCTGCCCTGCCATGGATGCCAGCCAGTGGGTAACTCTGGAGAAAGGGGACATTAGATACGCCCCCCATGCTATGCATTGATGAGGGCTTGTGTTGATCTACAGAAATCTGGGTCAAAACAGAATCCCTTGAACTGAGTTAGGGAAGTCACATAGTCTCCTTTTGTGAAGTCGCAGAACTTCTCTAGGATGAGGTCTTTCCCCAGGCTATATGACACAATTGGCCACTTCTAGGTTGTCTGAAACCCACAGGAGGTCACCCCTGCTAGCAAGGAGAGAGGGTTCTGGGCCTGTGACTTGGTTTCCATTATATATATATATATATGTGTGTGTGTGTGTGTGTGTGTGTGTGTGTTGTTTTTTGGTTGATGTTGGTTTTTTTTTTTTTTTGAGACAGAGTCTCACTGTATTGCCCAGGCTAGAGTGCCATGGCATCAGCCTCACTCACAGCAACCTCAAACTCCTGGGCTCAAGCGATCCTCCTGCCTCAGCCTCCCAAGTAGCTGGGACTACAGGCATGCACCACCATGCCCAGCTAATTTTTTCTATATATTTTTAGTTGGCCAATTAATTTCTTTCTATTTTAGTAGAGATGGGGTCTCACTCTTGCTCAGGCTGGTCTCGAACTCCTGAGCTCAAATGATCTGCCGATGAGCCACTGAGCCCGGCCTATAACTTGGTTTCCTAAAGGCACGCTTACACTTGGCTGCTCCAGGTTTGCTGAGATGTCCCTCTGTCATTTCAACGAATTCTTATTTAACTTGGGCTCACTCATATCCAGTTCTGTCCCCAGATATTCTGAACGTTTTCGGCCTCTGCCCAAACAATGAAAACTGTCACAGAACATCCAACAAGTACCCAAAACTGTAGATGGCTTCAAGTTCAGGAACAAGGAAGCACCGCAGAGAACCCCAGGCGGGCCAGCAGGTCCAAGACAGCATGACAGAGCAGACAAAGGCCAAATACGAGAATATGACAAACATGCAAACATGACTCATCACAGGCAAATGAAAGTGGTGAATATTAAAACACAAATCAGTAACAATGATGGCAACACATGATTTCCATAAGTTTACAGTTTTCAGAGCACTTTTAAATGCATTATTACAGTTGAGTCTCACAACAGACTGGGTGAGATGCACTCTGATATTATCGTGCCCAGACTGCAGATGAAGAAACTGATTCTCCAACAGGTAAGAGACTTCGCCAGCAGAGAGCAAAGCAGGATGGTGGGTCAGGGCATGGAATTTTGGTTCCCACTTTTTTTTTTAGCTGAAAGGACAGGGACAAGTTGTTTCATCTGTCTATGCCTCGATTTATTTACCTGGAAAACCGGATCAGGTGCCAAGCAGTCCTGCAAAAGCTACAAATACATTCAATTATTATTCTCCAACCACCGGAAGAGGTAGGAGCCCCATTTTGCAGATCAAGAAACTGAGGCAAGATTGAGGAACCTCAGATCACTCATCTAGTAAGTTGCAGAGGTATATTCAAGGCCAGACAATGCGTCTCCTGTCTATGCAGTATTGCCGTACGTCTCTGTACTGCTTTCATGGGTTGGTGCAAAGTGTAAATAGCATCATGAGACGATGCTAAGTGTAGCCTGGTGAGAGTTCAGCACATAGTTACCATTCATTCATACTTTTTAAAAGCCCCCTTATTTATTGGCTGCCTTTCACTATAGAATGGAAGGACCACAAGGGCAGAGATGCTAGATTTGTTCACCATTATAGCTGGAGAACATAGAATAGTGCCTGGTACAAAATAGGAGTTCAGAAATCATTCGTAGAGGGAATGAATGAAGGAATGAATGAGGTTCATACTGAGAAGTCTTTTTTTAAGAGTTCTGGGAGAAGGGGGCCAGAACAGAAGCATGAGTTATCTCCCCTGAGTAGATAGTCCCCAAAACTGGTGCATTTTCAACAATTTTAAAGAAATATCATGAATGTGAAATTTAAGGCTCTGATGAAAAGGCATCTTTGGGAGCAGAGTGAGATATCAAACTGAAACTGCACAGGTCAGGCCCTGAGACAGGAGAAGGGTGGCGAGGGCTGTTTTATGGGTGCACTTGCTGACCCAGCGTGGTGCAAACCCTGCCTCCCTCTTGCTCCACCCCCTCCAGCTTCGCCGGCACCCCACCACCCACTCTCTTCCCCCGAGGCTAGAATCCGGCTGCAACCCTGGACGCACCTGACCGGGGTCAGGGCTGAATGGAACCTAAACATCCTGACCCCTATCTGAGTTTTTTTATCACCCCTCCCCATGACCTTAAATGCCCCCCCCCCCCGGAGAATTCCATAAATAGACTGGGATCCAAATGAAAGAACTAGATGGAACTTAGGCAGAAAAATGAGAGTGTCCTTTAAACGCCAATAGGCATTGCCTTTGGCATAACAAAGGAGTTAAAACATAATTAAGATCTGAAGGCTGATTGCAGGAATGTGTATGATTATTTTTATTATTTTTCCTCTTTCTATCTTGGTGATACGATGTGATCAACCTCTGCCATGCTCCGTTGCTTAGTAGCAGACAGTCAGAGTTTTAATTATATACTAAAATAAGCTAAAGAACAGAAAACTGCTTTATGTCTAATACGTATATATCAAGAAAGGCATGTGACAGCATCTAAATTGCTTTAGTGCCTGATAAAGAGTGCCTCCGCCAGGCTTGTCATCAAAAGATCACGCATAGAGTAGGAAAGTATTATTAATAAGCTGCCGCTCTATTTATATGTCCTCCATTGTTTGTGATTCCTTGTTAGAAGCTAGAAATGAATTTTTATCTACCACTAATTTCATCAGGGTTTTTTTTTTTTTTTTTTGAGTCTGGGGAAAAAAATAAAAAACTTTTGTCAATTCCACTGCCAACCCTAGTTCTCCAAATAGAATTCTTTTCACTCCTCCAGATCTGTGATTCCCAAAATATTATATCTAGCAATAAAAAATTAAAGAAATAGTTCATTCATTCTTTTAACATTCAACAGAACCGTGTTCTAGCAGCAAACCCTGGAGGAGTTCTTTGCCCTCATAGAGATTAGATTTTAAAGGAAGGGAAGATAATAAATGAGTAAAATGATGAAAAGATAATCAGAGACTATAACAAGGGTTATAAAAGAAATAGTGTATACTACGTAGGATTAGGTTTAGCTGGAAGTGACAGAAAATTGAAAATCGTTTGGCTTTAACCAAGCCTGTGATTTAGCCAATATGTATTGAGGTAGCTACAACAGTTTTTTGGTTTTTTTTTTTTTAACACTGGCTCTATTTCTGATTGATCAGCACCCTATTTTGTTTGGTTGGATCAGGTTCATGTGCTGGACTAGTTGCTATATATGTTGAATATTCATTGTGGCTTAAAAAGTTTATTTCTCTCTTTCTCTCACATTAAACAAGGTCAGAGATATACTAAAATAAGCCACAGAATTGGTAAGATGGCTTCACAAATTTATCAAGGGTCTAGATTTGTTGCTCATCATTCTCAACATATGGTTTCTGCCTCATGGGCCAAGATGACTGCTTGAGCTCCAGCCATTACATCTGCATGAAGGACAAAGGCAAAAAGAGGGCCACACTTCCTTCCCTTAAGGATAATTTAGTGCTTTTTCCCCAATAGTCAGAATGTAGCCCCTGGCTGCAAGGAAACTAGGAATAGGAAGCCTTTGTTCTGAGGTGGTCATATGCCCACCTAGAAATCAGGCAATAAAACTAAGGAAACCGGTAGAGCAGGTAGGTAGTTATCACACCACACGGGGTGATGTGATAGGCAGTAACTGGTGCAGAGGGGGCTCCTTTAAATAGGAGAGTCAGAGGTCTTCTCGGGAGGTGACAATTGAGCCAAGGCCTTGCCACGTGAACTGGGAGGTGAGGGCGCTGGGCACAAAGAATGTCTCATCTCAAAACAGATTGGACTGCTGTGCACAGAATGATCTTGGCCTCGCTCTATAATAATCTTACGCACCTATTAACTTTTCCTTGGCTACGTTGATAACCTATTTTCTTCCTAATTTGCAGTTCTCCAAATAGAACCGAACAGAGCATGTTATACTACGGGCATTTTTGAGTCATGAAAAAAAAATCAACTATTGTCAGCCTATCATTTTGAACCTGGTAGGAAGATGGTTGAGGACATATTTAGTAGTAAAATACTATTTGATATATTATTGAGGGGCGTTTCTATCGGGGTGTAGGGGAGACAGAGGTAGCCAAGTCAAATACAGTGTGCATGTAGCATGTCTTTGAAGCCACCAGGAGTGGTGTAAATAACATGCCAGATTCAGACAAAGCTACTTACAAATGAGGATATTAAATCACAACTCGCATTACAATAACGTGATTTGGTTTGGTGTTCACTGGAATAGAGCCGATGGTATGGAACTAATGTGATGTTTTGTGTGAATGTCACATTAGTTATGCATTTGTTACGTGATTTTCATGGGTGCCAGAATGTAATTCATTGGAATAAACAGAAGAGCCTCGTGGCATTAAAGTCTAAAGCTCTAAAGGGGAATTTGCCTTCATTAAAACGTCCCATACTGTAATTAAGGTGACATTATATCCAGTGCATTGTCTAAATGAATACCTTGTACTGACACCAAACAAAAGCAGAAATGGGTAATACTATTTATTTCTGAAGATTTTGTGTGAACAAAGATCAGCATAAAGTGAGTAGTTTTTGTCTAAACATATCATACGATGGCAACACGCCTTGCGAACAGAATACCGAGACTGCATGGATACCCATGCATGTTCCAAAGCTTTCTCTTTAGTGTGTTGACCAACCCATGGGAGGACGGAATTGCCACAGAGATTATTGTGTGTTTGGAAGAAGAAGCTCCAAGAGAATACTTTTTCTAAACTGCCCAGATTTCTCACACATTGGCATATGTCTACTTATGAAACTAGGACCTAGTTATGGGACAAAGAAATTATGCCTGTTCTGAAGCTGTTTGAATGTGAGCTGCAGTTGTCAAGGGCAAAGACTATGTCCTTTTTACTTCTGTAACTCAATGTAACCTACACAATGTTTGACATATAGTAGGTGCTCAGTGAGGTTTGAATGAATGAATGGCAACTCCCACTTGGAATGATTTCCATTTCCCTAACAGCTCCCTAAGACCTTTTCAATGTGTTTGACAAAAATCCAATATATGACACAATTTCAAGACAACAGAAATCAGAATTGGTTATAAAGAAATGAGTGCCATATTGTATTCTACTGTATATACTCGCTTCTCTCTGGAAACCTCTGTCAATAGGAACCATTAAATGTACGGGGTGAATTTGGATCGCAGTGCACACATTTAGGTGTGCAAAACAATTTTACTTGCTTTATTTTTCTAAAACTAGATGATTTCAAATTTAAGCCTACCACCTCTTATTGAGGAGGTTGAAGGTGAAACTTTGTAACTTGGGGTTCCCTTCCCTTTCCTGTCATTTTCTGTTTCGGGGGAGTCTGGAAAGAGCCATAGCAGAAGGCAGGGTGCCTGGTCCACAAGGTCCACATTCTCTCTGGTCTTGGCGATGGGCCCACGTGGGTTACTACTGATGGGTCTTTCTAATCCCCCTCTGCAAGGTTCTTCCATGATTGGCTGTTTCCTTCTTTAATTCCAGATCTTTCTAAGTGGGAGGTTAGGCTGTGTAAGGCCTCATGAGACCTAAATACAATTTAGGTATCATGTTTTTAAAGGTATTCCTGCCCCTCCAGGGACTTTCCTGGGCACAGCCTTGTGTCATCTCTGCTCTCAGATCCCCTAAAACGCTGTGGGATTTCTGCCACCTCTCTCAGCTTTGACTGAAGTAATAGGGCACAAAGCCCATCTCTCTGGTCCCTACCAATATCTCTCTTCTTGTTACTCTCTCTCTCTCTTGCCTTCTCTTCTCTCCTAACTGGGAACTCTTTGTGGAGTCTGTTGAGGGAACCTTTTCACCCAAATATTTGTGCTATGCTGTGAGGTTTTTCTCCTTTCCCAGGAAGAGCTGCCTCTGTTTTCCACTTCAGAAGACAAACCCCTTCCCTGAGTCCATAAGCACAGAATAATCAAGCTTCACGAAGTTGTGCATATGTAAGGGAGAACTTTCCCACTCCCTTCCCAATAGTAGCATAACTGCAAACTAGCATGACAAAGCAACTAAAAGAGTGACCTTTGAGTAGATTTCCATCTTGTGCACAACTGCAAAGTAGGATGACTAAGCAACTATAGGGTAACACGTGACTAGACCTCGGTCTTGTGCAGACTTTGTAAGCATTTGCTTCTGTAACATATAAAAGCCCCCATGCTTGGACCCCATTTTGCTCAGAATTTGGTGGCGAGACCCCTCTGAGCCGGCCGGCATAATAAAAGCCTGTTTTGCAGGACTCTCTTGTGGCTCTCGGTGTGTTTCCCGGTCTGGTTTGCTGTGACAGACCCAGGAGGAAGTCATCATACCGGGGGAAGGTTTGGTTAGCATTACAGCCAATGCTATTCTACCCAGTGGCTTTTCTGTAGCCAGCTGGAGCTCGTGGGAAGAGAGGGGGTGTGAGGTGGGGTTTGGGTAGGGGCCGTGGGAAGAGCAGCAGGGTGAACAGAAGGATGTTCTAGAGTTCAGACCTTAGGGATCAGGGTTTGTCAAAGTTACAGAGCAACTGAGGAAGAACCGGAACCAGGAACCAGAAGAACTTGGGCAAGAAGTGCTAGAGATAAAACAGAGGCAGCGCTGGGCACGGTGGCTCACGCCTGTACTCCTAGCACTCTGGGAGGCCTAGGCAGGAGGACTGGTTGTGTTCAGCTAGTTTGAGACTAGCCTGAGTAAGAGTGAGAGACCCTGTCTCTAGAAAAAAGAAACGAAAGGGAAAAACAAAATAACAACAACAACAAAAACAACCCAGCCAGGGCAGGGCATGGTGGCTCACGCCTGTAATCCTAGCACTCTGGGAGGCCGAGGCGGGCGGATCGCTCAAGGTCAGGAGTTTGAGACCAGCCTGAGCAAGAGCGAGACCCCGTCTCTACTAAAAATATAAAGAAATTAATTGGCCAACTAATATATATAGAAAAAATTAGCCAGGCATGGTGGCGCATGCCTGTAGTCCCAGCTACTCGGGAGGCTGAGGCAGAAGGATTGCTTGAGCCCAGGAGTTTGAGGTTGCTGTGAGCTAGGCTGACACCATGGCACTCTAGCTTGAGCAACACAGTGAGACTCTGTCTAAAAAAAAAAAAAAAAAAAAAAAAAAACAGAGGCAGCTATATTGGAGGAATTGGAGGAAAGTTTTTTAAAAGGAAAAGGACCCCAAATCTTTGACACTTCTCCCAGCTAGCGTAGAGTTGACCTCCCCTCACCTGGATTCAGAAGAGGGCTGGTGACCACTTGGGTCAGTAGAGGCTGGTGCAATGCCCCCCGACGTCCCAAGCCAGGTCACAAAAGACTGAGCAGCTCCTGTCTGGGTTTTCGGAACACTCGCTCTGGGGGTGCTCCCTCTTGGGAACCGGCCACCATGCGGAGAGAAACCCAAGCCACGTGGAAGGGACACGTGCAGGCACTTTGCTCAGCAGTCCCAGCATGGCCAAGTCTCTGAGTCATTCCAGCCCAGGCGCCAGACTTGTGAGTGAAGGAGCTTCCAGATCATTCCAGCTCCATCAGACAGGCACCGCCCCTGTTGGAGTCTCCGCAGCTGAGGCCACAGGCATCACGGGACAGAGACAAGACAAGCCCTACCCCCGCCCCTGTGCCCTGTTCCCTTCTTGACTCACTAACAAAATGTCTTTTGTCTTATGCCATGATTTGGGGTTGCTTTGTTATACAGCAACAGGTACATGGAACAGCTGGGAAACAAAAAGAAAAACACTGCAAAACTAGTGGGCTGGAGCTACCCATTGCTAGATTAGAAAGCCAGTCCAAGAAAAAAACAATCAGCTTCTGTAGCACAGCAAGAGCTAATATTAGTGGAATGTTATTCTGTGACAGCCAGAGGTCCTTTGACATGGATCTGCTCATTTATCTCGCAGCTGTCCGAGGTAAGGGATGTTATGTAGCGCCATTTTACAGATGAGGAAAAGAGAGGTTAGCTGCCTGCTCAGGGTTATAAGGCAGTGAGTGGAGGGCGCAGACTTCAAACTCAATCTGCCTCCAGCATCTACACCACAACATCAGAGAGCCTGGTGTGGTCCAGAACTCGTCTTCTGCGTCCTGCAGAAAAAATCTGCAGACTTAGAGAATGTTCCGTTAGCATATTTGATGAAAGAGAAACAAGTATTGGCATTTTCCTTTACAAAAACTCTATTCGAAAGCTTTGTCTTTTTATCATAGAAAAACAAAGCAGAGTTTGACGTCGTGTACCTTTTAAACACTACGACCAAATGCTGTTTGGGGTTTAGATGAGCCTCTAACCAAGATCCGTTGGCCAGTAAGAGAGTTGTTTTTGGCAAAGAAAAGACAACTGTTGTTTGAAAGAAAACATCATGGCACAAACACAGCCGAAGAGAAAATAACAACAGTCATCAAGTGTCGCCAAGTGTGGAAATAAATGTTTTCTATATTTTCACACAAAGCCTCTGAGACAGGTATTTTTCTTCCATTTTCTAGATGAGGAAACGAAAACTCAGAAAGCTTAAATTATGTGTCTAAGGTTACACAGTCAGTGACAGACCCTACTAACTCAAAACCCTGTGTTCTTCCGATGCTTGGTGATTTAAGCAATAAAGACAAGCAGACAATGAATACTTAAGATCCAAAGTTCTTCTCACAGGGGTTTCTTCCCTGTCTGGAATTGCAAAGTAATTGTATTAACCCAGCTGAGGATCCCATAAGCCAATAATCTTTCAACAAAATCTGGACGAACAACACTGGCATTCCATTTTTTAAATTTATAAAATAAAGATAATTTTAACAACAACATTGATAAAGTCTATTATCGCAGACTAAAGCACAGACCCTTACACTTTTAGGTTTATGGAAAGTTCAAACACAATTGTCCTGATTTTTCTCACTTTGCCATAAAATACCTTGTATGTGAATGTCCTGCTTTGGACAAGCATTATTTTGTGGAGTGATATTTGACAACCAATTGTTTAGTCGACTTCAGTTAATTCTTTCCGTTTTGTTTTGGCACCGGTGCCTGTGCTTGGTCGGATCCTTTTCCCACTAGAAGCTGTGAAGCAATCTTCTCTCTACCTAAAAACAACTGCTCCCCAGCCTAAAACAGCTCTCTCGTTTCTGCCTACTTTCTTTGTTCCCCCAGCTTTAAAAATGAAGAGAAAACCCACAACACATAAAATCCACCCTCTTAAAAGTGTACGTTTCGGCAGATTTGGGTGTATTTGCAATGTTGTGTGACCGTCGCCACTCTCTCATTCCAGAACATTCTAGTCATTTCCAGAGAACCCTGTGCTCATTAAGCAGTGACTCCCTATCTCCCCTTCCCCCGCCCTTCTCCCCACCTTCTTGTCTTGACTAATGGCTCGTCTTCTCTGAGCCACGAGTCTCAGTGTATCAGCCATGTGTCCAGCTTCTGTAAACGCCTGTCCTACAGGTACACGCCGGACATGCCATGGCCTGGACAACTCGACAATGTCCCTGAGCCGCTGTGCCTTAGCACCCTGCCTTCCTCCTTTCTGGGAAGGGTCCTCCTCCCAGGACTGCACTTGTCAAATACAAACCAGCCAAGCCAGACCCCACTCCTCCGGCTCCCGCTCTCAGTGAGCTCTCACACTGCTGGCTCCCGTCCACCTGCCCCGACCACCCAAGGCCAGCACTAGACACCTGGGGACAGCTCCTCCGCCTGGAGCCCACCCAAGTGATTCACACCTCTGATTCTAAGACTGCATCCCTGCCCCGCCCATCCCTCCCCTTGGAAACCACGACAAATGGCTCCTCGCTCTCATTCTGTCTTATAACTGACGCCAGGGCTTCCTCATGCGGCCCCCATCATGGCATGGAATGCCCCCACCTTGATACTGTACCAAACTGTCTTTTCAGTCACCGTCGTCTTCTGAGCTGTTGGTCTCACCATAGCTCAAGGTCTCTACTACACTCTATTTTAAAACCCGCCTGTTGCCATCTCTCATGCTGGCCTCACTAACACAGAGTCAGGAAACAAGGTACTCAGCTAAGAAGAAGCTGTGTGACCTTAGGGAGGCCAATTAACCTCTCTGGGTCCATTTCTTTATCTGTAAAGTGATGAGCATTTCTTTATATTTTATAACACATATCCCACTTTTGGGAACAGAAGAATCTTATACCTTGGTTCTTTTCGTATGCATATGTCTTCATGCCCCAAAATTGGCCCCTACACAGCTTCCCAATAATAAGATTTTTCCCTTCTACATTATTAAATACCTATTTTTGTGTCATTAAATAAAAATTTCTATACTCCTTACTACAGTTTCAAATAACTATGCTTAGCCGGGTGCGGTGGCTCACGCCTGTAATCCTAGCACTCTGGGAGGCTGAGGCGGGCGGATTGCTCAAGGTCAGGAGTTCGAAACCAACCTGAGCAAGAGCAAGACCCCGTCTCTACTATAAATTAAAAAAAAAAAAAAAAGAAATTAATTGGCCAACTAATATATATAGAAAAAATCAGCTGGGCATGGTGGCGCATGCCTGTAGTCCCAGCTACTCGGGAGGCTGAGGCAGGAGGATCGCTTGAGCCCAGGAGTCTGAGGTTGCTGTGAGCTAGGCTGACGCCACGGCACTCACTCTAGCCTGGGCAACGAAGTGAGACTCTGTCTCTAAAAACAAAACAAAACAAAACAACAACAAAAAAATAAAATAACTATGCTTCATAAAGCATTGGAATAGGTGCTTCTAATTTTCCAAATTTCCAAATTTTGAAATTCTACTCTTTCCAAATTTTGAAATTCTACTAAGAACATGAACAGATATTCAACAAATTTTACTAAAATGGTCACACATGATCATTCATTTCTCATTCATTCATATATTTATTGAGAACCTATTATGTGTTGGGTTCTTGGTTAAATACTAGGGACACAAACATGAAAGGCATATGAATAACTAGTACTGAAATGTCTTGGATCTAGAGTGAGAGTAACTCTGTTCTCCTAGATTTGTAGGTTTCGTGTAGGAGTGCTACCTAGGACAAGCAAAGGTGTGAGATGTGGCACACCTTTTTTGGCGGGGGGGGGGGGGGGGGGGGGGGGGGGGGGGGNNNGGGAGAAGGAGTTACCGACCTGTGATCCTGACACTGGGCCAGGTGACAAAGCTTAGTAGCCTCTTATTTGGTAAGACAATTTGTGAACCTGATACATTCTCCTAAATGCATGCCTTTCTCACCAAGCGGATTACAGCAGGAGAAGAGGTTTCACTTTCAGAAACAACTGTGATCAATCAGCTGTGGCTGCCAAGAACAATTTTTTGTGACTTGCGAAGCCACTTCCAGACTGAGTAATACCAGCCATGGAAGTGGCTTCAGGAAGTAGTGACGTGGGAAACCATATTTTTGCCACCCTCGAGCTAGATTTTCGATAGCAGAGAGAGATTGCTCGTGCCGCTTCATACTCAGAAACACTATCAGAAAGTGGGGATAAGAGAGAAAAAAATGGAAAGCTATGGTGATGTTAGGCATTACAAGGGTGTGATCCTTCTTACACATCAGATTTCTTGGGAGATACTAAACTTGGGGAGAGGAGAGAGGGGGGGATCTGATCTTATTGGTAAGTTATCACATATCCCATAGCCAAAAAAAAAAATGCTAAAAATACCAGTATAGCCATCTCTTCCAACAGGAAACCACAGACAGACAACAGCATTTGTGCTAGTTTCATTGCTTCTGATATATTTTTCAATTTTGCACAATGTGCATGTAAAACTCTCCCATCAGCAGTTCCTCACCTCAAACTAGATACGATGAAAGAAAAAGTTCACGTGACAACAAAAGAAATAAATATTCAATACTATTATCCAGTCTTTTACAAAAATCTCAATAAACAGATAAAATCTGCCTGCAGGTTTCACAAGTAAGATACACTTCCCATGTTTTTGGCTTCCCACTATTACAAAAGAACAACTACAGCTCATTAGCTTTGTTTAGGAAACATAGAAAATCCTTAGATAGCTTTTAAATTCAAACTCGACTATTCTTATCTAGGCTACAAAGGGGACTTTAATTTGTTTTTGGTTAAGTGGAGAAAACCTCATTAATGTAGATTATCTGAGGCTTAAGGCCAGGAGGAAATAGTGAAAATTGGGTATTAATACCACTGAAGAAAAGGACAAAGAAGAGGACTGGAAAACGAGGAGATGGAAGGAAAGGAGAAAAATAATTCTTACTTGTAAGTGCAAAGGATGTCATGCATTTGCCATCGTAGCTAAGATGTAATAACAAAAGATCCAAGACACAGGCCTTAAATGAGATGACCGTCTGTCTGTCTGTCACACAGCAGGCCAGAGATGCAAGGTGGAACGTTCATCGCAGGGCATCTGTCTCTGCGCCCAAGGGGTTGTTTCAGCTCCCAGACCTTCCCGGATGATAAGAAGTAAGCAATGGAGGATGCTCACATCCCATTATGCAGAATTTAATGATATGTTCGCACCTAGTCGCAAGGGAGGCTGGGAAATATGAAACCCAGCATTGTGGCCACGTGCTGAGCTAAGAGTGTTTTATTCTATTGCCAAAAGGAAGAAGGGAAAACTAGTCTTTGCACCAGTCTAGGGTTATGAAACCACGGTTTACAGGCCACATCTAGCCTGCCAATTGTTCCTGAATAGCCCGTGAGTTAAGAGTGGCTTTTATACACTAACATTGACAATCAGTTTGAGGCTTGGGGATGCTAACTTAGAACCCCAAATAAGTAAAATGATTATAGCCCCCCCCCAAAGAATTCCATTCTTCTCATTAGTAGATCTGTGTTACAAAAATTATATTAATTATACTTCAAATTTATTATTATACTTTGAATTTCATGATTAAAAATATATGAAAATTTATTTTCTCTTATTATACAAGTACCAACATAATATCCTTGGTTTTTGCCTCTCGGCTTGCAAAGCCGAAGTAATGACTTTCTGGCTTTTTATAGAAAAGTTTGGCAACACACATCCTAGTCTGAGTCGGACTGACCTAGTAGAATTCCTGCAAAGTATAGAAAGAATGGCTTACGAGTGGCTTCGCAAAACAGAATTCCATGATGCTTAAGGAGTCTGGCCTGTGTTTCTAATTATAGCAGAACTTTTTTAACTAGGTTGCATGTTCAGCAACTTCTATCAGCCAAAGTCCAGTGGAAAAACAGGAAACGAGGGGAGAGGAAAGTTTCTGTGTAGCCCAAATCAAAACTCCAAAAGCTCTTGCATTGCACATCTAGGAAATGCCCAGACCTTTATATGGGCGCATTTTCCTCCTGGGGCTGCTAATACAGGGACCAAAGCCTTCCTTACACCCCTGGACACCCCCCAGGACACCACTGTATTACAGCTCATTGTCATAATGATCTTAAAGATGACCTTGTGCCACCCAGCACGGGTAGAATTATATTCACTATTTTCTATTTCAAGAGGCAGAGACTAATACACTTGAGAAAACCTATTATCAAAAATAGTGGAGGTAAAATTTTGGCCATTTAAAGAGGTAAGTTCAGCTGCCTGTAAGTTAATTCATATGGAAGTTTTATTCTCATGTAAATGAGATGTGATGACATGCTGCTTGTACACAAATATTTCCACAGTCCTAGCAAACAGATTCTCTGTCTCTCTTTTTTTTTTTAGGCAGAGTCTCACTCTGTCGCCCCAGCTAGAGTGCAGTGGCGTCATCATAGCTCACTGCAACCTCAAACTCCTGGGCTCAAGTGATCCATCCTCCTTCCTCAGACTCCGGAGTCCCTGGGACTACAGGCGCATTCCCCTACTCCTGGCCAATTTTCCTATTTTTAGTAGAGATGCGGTCTCGCTTTTGCTCAGGTTGGTCTCCGAACTCCTGGCCTCAAGCAATCCTCCCACCTCAGCCTCCCAAAGTGTTAAGATTACAGATGTGACCCGCCATTCCTGGCTGTGAACCTAGGATTTTCATCTATGGTTTTTTTTAAATTAAGATTATATTTTATTGACAATATTGTGGCAAAACTAGCCAGCCCTCGTCTACTGATCATGAATATGAATATTTTATAAGTAAATTGGTTTAAGAAGAAAGGGTCGGGCACAATGCCTCACGCCTATCCCAGCACTTTGGGAGGCCAAGGTGGGAGGATTGCTTGAGGCTAGGATCCTGTTTGAGACCAGCCTGGGTAAAAGAGCAATGCCTCGTCTCTGGAAAATATAGTAAAAGAAAAGAATTAGCTGGGCATGGTGGTGTGTGCCTGTAGTCCCAGCTACTCAAGAGGATTTCTCGGGCCCAGGAGTTCGAGGCTGCAAGACCTATGATTGCATCTCTGTACTCCAGCCTGGGCAAAAGAGTAAGACCCCACTTGCCAATTTGGGCCAGTGAGATTCTGGGAGGAGAGAGACACTCTCTTTCCAGGCTGGCTGATAAACTGCAAGGGTGTGTTTGGGGCCGTCAGCCATTGTGCCAACCGCACAGGAGAGCTGCCTAAGAATGAGGCCAACACGGAGGAGAGTAGGTGTAAGCAGGGGAGAGAGCAGCCGATGCATGTCATTGTCATTTGACTCCCTGAAGTCACCATTCTGACTTTCGGTCCTGGAGTTTTTGCTATATAGACCAATACATCCCTCTTTTGGATTTAAGCCCAGTGGAGTTTGGTTTCTGCCATGGGCAGCTGAAAACATCCCGGCAACCCCGTGGGCTTTGGAAATGACAGAAGTTAGGAGTCCATTTGCGTTTAGAGGAACACGTGCTTGGTGAACCCTATGAATACAGGCATCCATCCCTTAACGACGATGGGAACACACTGAGAAATGTGTCACTGGGCAATTTTGTTGTGTGAACATCACAGAGCGCGCTTACACAAACCGGGATGGTGCGGCCCAGGACACACCTAGGCTATATGGGGTAGAGCTACGAGCCTGCACAGCACACGACGGTACTGAATACTGCAGGCAAAAGTCTTTGTGTATCTGAACATAGAAAAGGCACAGTAATAATAGGGCATAAAAAACTAAAAACTAGTACACCTCGATAGGGCACTGCCCATGCATGGAGCTTGCAGGACTAGAAGCTGCTGGGTGAGTCGGAGAGTGGCAAGTGGATTTGAAGGCCAAGGACATTGCTGTCACTGCTATAGACTTCATAAACTTTGGACACCTGGGCTGCATTAAATTTATAAAAAGATATTTTCTTTCTTTGGCTTACCGTAACTTTTTTACTTTATACACTTTTTGACGTTTTTAAACTTTTTGACTTTTGTAATAACACTTAGCAGAAAACCAACACGTCGTACTACTGCACAAAATATTTTCTTTCTTTATATCCTTATTCTGTAAGGTTTTTTTTCTATTTTTAATTTTTTTTATTTTTTACTATTTAAACTTCCTTTTTTACAAATGAGGACACAAATACACACATTAGCCCAGGCCTACACAGGGTCAAGATCAACATCACTGCCTTCCACCTCCACATCTCGTCCCACTGGAAGGTCTTCAGGGGCAAGAACACGCATGGAGCTGTCGTTTCCTATGGCAACAATGCCTTCTTCTAGAACAGGCGTCCTCAAACTACGGCCCACAGGCCACATGCGGGTGTTTTTGCCCATTTGTATTTTTACTTCAAAATAAGATGTGTGCAGTGTACATAGGAATTTATTCATAGTATTTTTAAAACTATAGTCCGGCCCTCCAACAGTCTGAGGGACAGTGAACTGGGCCCCTGTTTAAAAAGCTTGAGGACCCCTGTTCTAGAACACCTCCTGAAGGACCTGCCTGAGGCTGTTTTGCAGTTAACTTTTTTTTTTTACGAGCAGAAGTACATGTTAAAATAATGACAAATAGAATAGTAAATGCACAAATCTGATAAATCTATAATATTGTTGTTTATTATCATTATCAAGTGTTATGTACTGCACATAATTATATGTGCTAGACTTTTACAGAACTCGCAGTGCAGGTCTGTTTGTGCCAGCATCACCACAAACACCTGAGTAATACATTGCGCTATGACATTGTGACAACTGCAATGTCATTGGGTGAGACAGGAATTTTTCAGCTCCATTATAATCGTAGGGGATCACCATCATACATGTACCTGTTGTATGTGGCTCATGACTGTATTTTACTGCAAAGCTTGGGTCTTCCGATCTCCGTCTGGCAGAGGATTGAGTAGGGGTAAGAGGTAGAGAGTAGTTTATGAAAAACTAGCCCTGAATGATGAAGAGGAGGGAGATACGGCTATGGGGATTTTGTACCTTCCTTCCCTCCCTTTCCATCACCCTGGGGTTAAGGGCAGAGGAAGGACAAATCCCCAACTGATTTTACCTGGGAGTGACAAAAGACTGGCAAAGGTAGAGTTTGTCCAGTGCTCTTTCGATCCACAGCAATGCGTGTCTGTTGTCCTGCCTGCCCAGAATCTTCTTCACCCCCTTTTGGGAGAAGTGCTCCCCTTTTGGAGTCTGGGTGAGTCCCACCTCCTCTTCTCTTGGTCCACAAGGCGTAGCTGGTGCTGAGTGGATCTAGCGGAGTAGACATGTGACCTAGCCCTTTGGCATGTGCCATCTTTGGGCCATGGTGAGGACACCCAAACAGGCCCAATCAGAGCCAAGACAGGGACTTTGCCATTGCAACTGGAAAAGAGACACTGGCTTTCCACTGGACTTGGAAATTGCCAGAGCAAAACTCATGGAGAAGACCTGCCTGCAAAGAGGAGGGGGGTGCCAAGGAAATTAAAAGACAGGCAGATCGAATGCCTTGTTTGAGTCCTTGAACCCAGGCCTCCATGAAGTTCCTTTTACCACTTGGACCTGATGTCACTATGAGCCAGTGAATTCCTCCGTTCCACTGGAGTGAAATTCCTCTGCTCACCATTTATTCTCAGGCAAAAAGCAGGGGCTGAAAAAATATATTTTGAAAAAGACATTGATGAAAAGTATCTCTGATCTCATCTGTAAGAAGTGGAAAAGACGTGCTAACATGTTTTCCCTTGAGCTTCACAATACAGGCTGTTTAAATTCTAGAACAGTCTTAGTAAGTACTATAATATAGTGCAGGTCTTTAATGATTAATGTAGCTTTTGCGGGCTGGCCTACAACCAATTAACAACTGAACTTTTGAGATACAACCTGGTCCATCTGTTAGGGCTTGCCTGTGTTAAAAAAAAAAAGTCATTGACAAGGACTATGTCAACTGTGAATGCTATACAATTCTTTCTCATGTCCTTCCACCAAAAACCAATGAGTAGGACCTAAAATTATAAACCAATTATGCTGTGGCTGTGATCCCCACTCTACTTCCTAAACACGAGGTTGTCCATATTTAAAGGGGTAGGAGACATTCAGTATAAAAGAGTTTTATTTTACCTTTCATAGAAAAGGCACACTGAATGTGTGCACAACTGAAATTTATATTTTCATGGAAAACAAAAACATGTTATTTTTTAAATTCAGGAATAATAATGTTCTAATGTCAAAGGCTTCCTTAACCAGAATTTTACATTTTCACCGGAGATGAAAAACCTAAGCTACTTTGTTTTTTCAGGAACAATAATTTTTTAATGACAATGACGTTTTTTACCTGCAGGGTCATAAACAAATTATAAGCATACTTACCTTAGGAAAACAAAAGAAATTATCTTCATCAACTTTACATAATTTCTGCAAGATCTCCAGGATTTCTCAAACGATGTTCTTTGGAACCATTAACAGGTGTCTTACATACACACACACACACACACACACACACAATTCTGCAGCCCAACAGGGTTGGGAAACATTACATATTTAATATCACTGCCCTGAAAACTCTCAAGGCACGTTAGCATAATAGAATGTGAGATGCTTACAGTAGAGATAACTGTTCAAATTACTTTAGCCCAGCATTTCCCAAAGTTAACTTCCTCAAAATTAATGACAATAAATCTTTTCCCATTCCGGCCCCACCTGCAAACCCCCATTCCTCAAAGCAACTTTTGGAACAATTAGTCGAGCTAGTTCCGTAAAGCGAAAGTTTGGGAAACAGTAGATTCGTGGTTTCTATCTACACAGATTTTGCTGTCTGAATAATATGGAAGGAATTTTGAGTGACAATTGCACCCATTTGGATAGATCTTTCAACTGACTTCGTAATTACAAATTTAAAATGCAAATTTTTCAAAAGCAAACTGTCTTTACCATTTTGACGTGTTGCTGAGAGTTATTTGGTTTTGTCTCTATAGTATTCTCATGTTACTTTCTAGTATATCTGGGATAGGTAACAGGCTCAAAAGACCTACAAATATGGAACACAAATGCAATTAACTATGTCTAAATTTTATGTATACACAGGGCGTTGACAATTTTAATATGACAGATATACTCTTTCCCTTTTGGGGGGTGTGGGGGGAGATAACACCTCTTGGGAAAACTGGGATAATGGAAACTTCTTCATTTACACTCTGTCCAAGACGTATAATATGGATTCATGTTATTATGGGTGAAGACATAAAGCCATTGCTATTGAACTTCAGATGCGGCAGCAGAGAATTAAGAGATCATCATCACTTCTCTCTAAATATAATGAAAATCTAACTTTCCAATGCTCCTCTTAAACGAGCTTTCCTCATGCTACTTGGCTATGCATTAAATCTTGGCATACACAAAAAAATAAAAACAGGGTAATTCTAACAGTTCATTTATGTTGGCTGGATTATGAAGATTAACTTCTCAGATGGTGTTCCAAAGAAGTCATCAAATGTAAGTACAATTGAAACTAAAACCCTGAAAAACATTTCAATATTGATAGGAAACTGAAGACAGGATATAGTTGAAACACCACTCTTAGCTGCATGACATCAGTGTATATCACAAAGGATTAAAAAGTTTAATTCTCTAGGGAACATAATAGAGATTTCAGGTTCAGCAAGGCATATTTTCTGGAAATAGTATAATTATTCTCATGGCTGAAGCATACATGAGGAGTTTAATGCAATTCAATTTTAGGTCATTTGCAATTTCAAATTTATGCAATTTCAATTTTAGGTCATTTGTGCTGAAGATGCTATTAAATGTGATAAATTGGGTTTATTATTAAGTCTCTAAAGCATTCTAATCCCAGGTCTTATACAGAGCAAGTTTCCTTTCTCCAGAGTAGCCCTATGATATATATAATGCAGTGTTTTGCCAAACGCTGTGTGCGTGTCACTGCTGATACATATGACGATTTTAGATGGCCCAGGAAGTATTTTCTGTTTCAATAATGAAGATGATCATGATGATAACATAAAAACAGCTACCACTTACTGAGCACTTACTGTGTGCCGCCAAGCAAAAATCCTAGTATACTAATTAACTTGAATGGTCTTCACGAGACCGCTGTTTGGCAGCTGCTCTAGAGGCACATGGAGGCTAAGTAACTTGCTCAAAATCACCCACCTGGACACGGGCAGAGATAAGATTCAAACCCAGGAAGTTTGGCAGAGAGGCCATATTTTGTCATTTTATGGATATAATTTTTGTTAAAAGTGAATTGGCTTAAAAACTGTTTTAATTGGAAGTCTGTGGATATACAGTCATGCAAGTTAGGTGAATGATCTTCAGCCAACACGGCTACAACACATACGTTGGGGAGCGGGGAGAGAATCTAGACATTCAGCATCCTCAAGGGCTAGGAAATGACTGTCGCCAGGCCAATACCAGGACAGATCCTTGGGTGAAGGAGCTGCTGCCAGAGATGGAAAGTTCCAGTTTTCGACTTACCTGCTTTTGATTTCACCCAGAAAATTCTCTTGTTTCAGTTAGGAAATCTTCCTACTTTTACATGTTTCTAAGACATCACACAGTCATATTTCTAGGGGAAATATAAATAATTCAAATAACTCTGAAAAAGAAAGGCCTCGATTATTGTATATTACAATTCAAGAAAAAAATTAGACTTAAGAAAAAGCTGACAGTCAGATCAGAAGCATTACAGGAAGTTTCTTGCTCTTTTTCTCCAGAGGTTAAACTAGAATATATTTTTTTAAAAGGGCAGAAGTTTAAGGTCTAGCTAGGGAATAAAGACATGTTTTGTCTGACACTTTCCAATTCAAATCCAACATTTATCAAATGATTCTTAAGTACTGTATTAAAAAAAAAAAAACAGCCAGGAGCTGGCAGCCTGGGTATATTAAGCTTTCATTATTGTAAATTTGTATTTTAAAAACCCAATATCTTTTCTGTAAATATGCAAGGGTTTCTCTGACAATTTCTCTTTTTGTAAAGCCACCTCTCACTGAAACATTTTAAATAAAACTCCTATATCTAAAATGAAGTCTTGGCATTTGGGAGTTTAAAATCTCCCCAAATTCGGGGGGGCGGGGGGAAGCTGCATAATTATAGTTCATCTGAGTGCAAGTCATAAAGTAATAAAAAATGTTTAAAACTAAAAAGTAACATCTTAGAGTGGCATTTAAAACAAAACAAAAAAAGTACTTACTGGCATTTTAAAATTTTTCATGCAATTTGTTATTCATTAAATCAGAAGAAAATGTGCACTACCGTTTTTTTTGATAAGGCAAATAACATTCAAAATTGGCATTAACTAAACACAATTGGCCACCACTATGTGAAAAACCAAACGCTTTAATGAGGCTATCAAGAACAAACAGTTCAATTATTCCATTGGATACATTAATATCGATCCATAATATACAGTGCTATGGACCACACAGAAATTATTGCTGCATCCAACAGCAGGTGACTATTATTAACATTACAGTACCAAGAGTCCACAAGAGACAGTCATTTGTCATTTTTATCAAGAAATAGGGTTTTTTATACTGTTATCGACATCAACTTTTTCCCCAGTGCATTTTTAAAAATTATTAATAAGTGCATTCCTTTGTGCTTTATTTTATATCTTTTAACTTCCTATGTATTTTATTTGTTCTTATTGCTTTATTGTTTAAAAACAACCAGAAAGAACTTCGTCACCCTACGTATGACCAGGTTGGTTGTACGGTTTTTGGCAAAGTCAGAAGGTTTGGTATTTCCATTGCCCCACCCAGAGGCAGGTGGACAATTCTGGCATTTTGGTCACTCCAGACGGAGGCTCAACCCCGAGTCACAGTTCTGCACCCAGGGATGGGGGGGGAGTGGTGTGTGTGGATCACTCTCTTGTCACAAACGACAAGCCCAAACCACTGCCTCTTGGCTTCACTAGTCCCTAAAATGATTCCACACTCCATTTGGCAACAAAGAAATAAATAAAACCACCCCCAAGCTTGCAGCATTCTCCCAGGCTTGCTTACCTGCCACTTTCAGAAAATTGTCTCTTAAGAAGCAGGGGACGGGGAAGCAGGCATTGGCGAAGCCAGGAGTTGCAAGAGTCGGGGCAGCAGTACAAGATGCCATACTTCCTCTCAACAACGCTTTCTGCGAGGTTGCTTAACGGTGGCCGTATTCCCTTGGCCGTGGCTCGGTCAACCTTCATTCTTAAAAAACCCTCTCAAAATCAGCTAAGGAAAACTAGCATCGTAGCATCACGATCTCTGACGCTCGTATCCGGCCCGCTCCCCCCCCATATAAATACGAAGAGAAAAATAGACAATGCTATGATTGTATCGATGAACACTATGGTACAAGTAAGCTGTTCATGCAGAGTCGCAGCACTATTCTAGGAAAAGAGCTATACAATTAAGGGGGCTGAAAGAATGGGAACAAATTTTCCCTACCCCCTTAAGTAATAAAGCTATAAAACTGATAGCATCATCAATGTTTCCAAGGATTCTCATTGCCCACTGTGCATGGGAACTATGCAGTCGATTATGTTCACCTAAACCACCCATTCACACATCTGACAAGCACTGCTTCTCTCCGAACCCTCCATCACCCATTACCAATTCACGTTTGACATTTAAACACTTTAAAAAAAAAAAAAAACCCTCCTGAATAAGGTTTCCTGATGAAAGAAGTTGGCACTCTGTCACTAAAATATATTTAATATTAAAAATATCTGAAGGAAAATTGGAAGCTCTTATATTGTCTACATAGGCACCATGCTACATGTTCCTCTTGACTATAGATACCATCTTGAAACTTTCTCCTACATTTCAGTTCAGTCAGTGCTAGTCCGAAAAGGACTACTGCTATATGTAAGGCACTTCATTCTGAATGGATATGCTTTATGCCACTTGCTATTCAATTGTAGGCTGCTACTGAGACATCCCATTCAACAGCCTGGCTCGTAACACTATATGGCATCTGTATAAAACATCTAGGCTTGATACATGTGACACTACTGTTATTGCATAGGACTACACGAGTAGATAATGCACTGAAACTAACTTTACAACATTGCTGCTCAGTTAAAACATTGTTATTAAGTAACAGTAATTTGCCAATACAGTATTTCTCTCTTTAAAAAAAAAAAATTCAGCAAGTTTGCTGAAATAAACCCCAATTGAAATGACCATAATGGGCACATTAATGCTATGGTTATCAGTCTCCAAGAATATATTGCTATTTTTTATATCCTAAAAATAAATATGTAAGTTTATTCTTTCTAGAAAGCCTGGTTTTAACCTATTAATGCTATACCTTAAATGTGTCAAAAAACAGTTCCGGAGTGAGAATGCAATATACAAAATATTCGCAAAGCTCTCTTTAAACACAAGACCTTGGTTGCATAAAAGTTTTCTTTCGTGGGTGTACAAAGAATGCGGAAAACCACCGGTGAGTTGTAAAAATATTGAAAACTTGCCATTTTAAGATGCATCTTCTTACAAATTAATACAAACATATTGAAAAGAACGATGATATTAAAGAATCTGTACAAATCAAATGAACAGTAAAACATAATTTAAAAATAAAAATAGTAAAGCCAATTAGAAATATGCCCAGTTTGGCTTTCTTATCAAAAGCAAAAATGAAAAAAAAAAAGTAAAGCAAACTTTTCAGTGCTCCTCAATATTTTACTCTGAGAGGACATTTATTTCCATTTCAAAATAAAATATATCTTA
This sequence comes from Mirza zaza, assembly GCA_008750895.1. NCBI lineage: Eukaryota > Metazoa > Chordata > Mammalia > Primates > Cheirogaleidae > Mirza > Mirza zaza. The sequence goes on from VSMD01015004.1 coordinate 35,537, forward strand.
TGAAAAACTTAATCACACTCATGGATGAAGAAAACCAGAACAGCACAGAGTGAAGATTAGACTCTATATTTCAGAGCCTTGGTCTAACTCCCTTTAATTTCAGTTGGTATCAGTTACATTTTCTAACCAGACAATCCTCATGAAAAGGCTGCAGTTTTGTTTGTTTTCTCTCTCCCTCTCTTTTTTTTTTTTTTTTGGTCTTTTACAGAATATAGTATTTCTTTAAATAGTTTGCAGTATAAAGACTAAACAATGCTAGAAAGGTACTGTATCTTTAAGGCAGTACCCATGAATTAATTCATTTATAAAATGGAAAAGGGTTAGTATGGATTTCTTTTCCTCTTTCTTTTTTTTTTCTTTTTTTTTTTTGGTTGCTTTACATTCTTTCAATTAAATGTTACATTTAATTTCCAAGGAAGTCACAGGCATAAAAATCTCAAATCACGTTTCCCCTGAATAAAAATGGACAGGCATTTCTCTGATGCAAAAATCCTCTTGCTCAGAAAGCTAAAGTCCGTGGTGCATTCGGTTCACAGATACTGCACAACGCTGTACAATACTTTGGAGGCATTTGTAGTTGTAAAATAGAATCGACAAGTCTGTTTCACAAAATTCTAAAAATAAAATATATCCTGGGCTATTGATAAAGCATGAAAAAAAATTTCATATTAAAGGAAAATTATCAAGAAAACCCCTTCAGGTAAATTATTAAATCTACTAATCAAGAAAGGGAGCAGTCCATGAGGGCGCGGAGCAGGGCGGGCTTGCTAACAGGCATGCTCCGTCTCCTCCATGCTCATGCTGCTCCTCCGGCTGCTGGTTTTGGAAGCTCCCGGGGACACGGAGGAGAGGAGTGGGTCAGTTACGCCGACAGGAGACAGAGTATCGTCCATCAGGATGTCTTCCAGTTTGGATCCCATTTTCGAGGGGACGCCGTAGGCTTGGCTGCCCTCGGTGCCAGGTCCGAGGCTGTTGTTGAAGGTGATGGTGCCATCCGTGAGATCAAGGGTCGTCGTGCAGCTCAGGTCCGCGTGATGCTGCAGGAGGTCTTGGTTGCAGTTCTCAAGGACGGGTTCTTGCTTGATGATCCGATTCACCAAATCCGGGGAGCAGAGACCCGCGGATGGAATAAGCGAAAGTCCGTGAGCTCGAGCCTGCATTTCGAGTTCCTAGAATAAAAGTCAAAATCAAACGCTGAACTAGGCAGAGCACAGAGGATTTTTTAGGACAGTGACACTACAAGGGTGGGCGTGTGTCGGCATACTTTTGTCCAGACCCGTAAAATGTAGAACACCAAGAGTGAATGAACATAAACTGTGGGCTTTGGAGGACAATAAAATGTCAGTGGAAGTTCACGGATGCTAATCCATGCCCCCCTCTGGTGGGGGTGCTGATGACGGGAGGCCTGCGTGCGGGGAGCAGGAGGGACATGGGAGATGCCTGCAGCTTCCTCTCAATTTGACTGCGAATATAAAACTGCTCTAAAAAGTAGTCTATTTAAAAAAATCAGACACTAAGAAGGAAAACAATAAATTGTTAAAATGCAAGTGTTTTGCTCTTTTCGATGAATAAACTGCATCTCCTAAAGGCCAGGAGAGGTGCCACTGGTACGGAAATGAATTTTTAGGTGTTTTATGGATTGTATTATGTATTGAAAATAGAGACAGTCTCTCAGATATTAACGTTCATAATGAGGATAAGTTTAGGAATATAAAAATGAAATTTTTAAGTGTGAGCTGATAAAAGAAAAATATTAAGTAAATAGTAATACAGTTTCATGGTCCCTAAAACTGTGAACTGAAGTACCCAGGGGTGTTGCAGTGAACTCACAGGGCACTAGGAATATTTTAAAATTTCAAGGTAAGTAGTGCTACTACCTCAAGAACTACTAAAGTCACTTTCAGCATTAGATTGTGCTACATACTTTTTGATCACATCATCACATCCTATCATTGCAAAGCTGGGCTTCTGTCAGTTGCAGTGATAAAACAACAACAACAACAAAAACAAAAACAAGTGCTGCATGAAGATCAGTGAGGACTGGGATGTAAGTGTGGTCGCATCCAATCTGATTTCAAGGCTTTAGAAGTTGTGCAGTGCCCAACAGGCACACATGTCCTGGTAGTATTTAATGCAGTTATTTAAAAATAAAATAAAAATGCTATTTTTCTTTCAATTTATATATTCTATTTTTTCAAATGGCTGCTAAGTCGTTAGAACCCAAATACTTAGTAAGTTGTTTGAACCTAACAAAAATGGTAGGTATTTCTTTTGGGCTAGGGTTGCAATGAAAAGGTCGCTAAGGCACTAAGGGCAGCATGAATTTAAAAAGTTTGTTGTATAGTGATGGCAAAAGTTGTGAAGGTCCTATGCAAGTGGCTAAAGTTTTAGAAGCATCATTTAGCCATCTCACCAGAGCAAAGGAAAATTATTATTTTTTTTAATTCAACAAGTAAGTTCTCATCTATAAGATAAATAATTTCTTCCTTTACTTTTTTCACACGACTTTCTATTATTATGGGCTGAACTCTATACATTGAAGTCCTAACCCCCAATACCTTGGAATGCGATTATATTTGGAGATAGAGCCTCTAAAGAGGTAGTTAAGGTAAAATAAGGTCACACGGTGGGCCCTACCCCGACAGGACTGGTGTCCTTATAAGAAGAGGAGACTGGGACACAGACACACAGAAAGGGAGGACCATGGAAGATACAGGGAGAAGACGGTCATCTACAAGCCGAGGAGAAAGGCCTCAGTAGGAACCTGCTGACATCTTGATCCGGGTCTACTGGGCTCCAGAGTCGTGAGAAAACGTAACAACCTCCTGCTGTTTCAACCCCCCAGTTGGCGGCACTGTGCTACAGCAGCCCTAGCTCACGCACTTCCTGAATGTCAGTGGCTCCCCAGCAACTCATTCCAAAATGCCTTCCACGTTCCATGCAAGCTCTTTCCCTCTTTCCTTTCTGAGTGTCCCTGGGAATTCCTGAAATGAGCCGTGGAGACCCCAGCTTGTCGCCCACAAGCGTTCTGCCTCTACAGTCCAATGCCGTCCTTTCTACGTCTACGATACGATAATATATAAATAGGGCATAAATTTGAAGCAAGTCACTTGGGCTCATCAGAAAGGGACCATGTGACACGGCCTCTCAACCTGTGCCCAAAAGCCTAGAATGCATGTGCCCGAAAAGTCATTTCGGTCCGCACTCAAGGCTGTTGGCTCTGCAAGATCCTTCTCTGCGTGCAGTTCAAGTACGAGCTGGGAGCCTCGCATGTCACCCGAGTGCCTGCAAGTTCCTTTACACAATGCCCAGAAACACGAGCCTCTCCAGGCATCATTTTAAAGCCCTGGGCTGTTTAATAAAATGGCAGTTCCACTGATATTAAGGCTTCATGCTCTTTCTTCTGTGAACGTTTTTGCATGCATCACTTAGACTGAAAATGAAAGGAAGCCCTTAGGCCCAGGCTGAAAACACGGGCCCTTGTAAATCTACACCAACATGCTAATAAGAACAGTACTTCCACACATGCAGTTTGTCTTTAAAAAATAAAAATAATAATAAATTTGGATGAAGAGAGGCAAACACCTTAACTCCAATCCTTTGTTGTTTAATTAAAAATGTTTGTCAGCTGATTAGAGCGTTACTTAGATTTCTAAATAAGGTGACGAATCTCATCTGGAGAACTCCAGCTTCGCTGCATCACAGAGCTTTCCTAATTAATAATGTTTTCTACGATATGCAAAAGTTCTAAAGGCTGCCTCACACCATCACTGGAAGGAAACCAAGATATTGTCACCATGGAATTTCCAATGCATATATTTCACAATATTCGGATTTCGCATGAATATACATATTTGGAACCTTAAAATAAAACAAAACCGAGCTTCTTTTTCCAAATAGTTATTACATTTTAATACTTTGTATGAGGACATGACACATTAGTATAAGCTGATTTATAAATGGGTATGCTAAGTTCAAGAGATTAAATACCTATGGCTGCTCAATGAAGAGACAGAGCATAAGACAAACAACAAAAGCCAAAGAAGGTGAGGGGAAGAGGAAAGGAGGATTTGCAAATTACACATGACCCCTGCTTCACTACCCAGATTCTAAAATGCAGCCCTAGAGAAGAGCCACCTTCTGCCTCCCTGCCCCCGGCTGAGGGTCGCTGCAGGGAGCGAGCAATGTGACATCTCGAATTGTAAGTGCTGGGGAGCTTTCAGAAGCACGGAGACCACTGTCATAAATGAATTGCTCTGCTCAGTAAGTTCAACGTCCGGGATGGACACCACTAGGTGAAACACGACGGTCTCTAAGGTGTCATCCTTTGCATTGTTGTGCCATAAAACTTAACTCCATAAATATTAACGGTTGCCCTGGAAATCTGAAAAACAACCCTCGCTCTACGGCAAAACCTAGCAAAGGGTGGGTCCCTCTACTCGAGAAGATACAGCACCACTGTACAGGCTGCGTTCAAAGTCAGCAAGTAAGTTAAAATCACCCTTGCAAACCTCTTCTAGCAATAACAGAGTCAGTTTTGGGGGAGAGTTTCAGAGGAAGTTGGTTCCTTGCATTCAGCGTGAGAGGCTGAGCGCCTGAGAGGCCCCAGGAGCTGATACCAAAGACAGACCCCCACCTCCTGCTCACACGGGTGCACACACTCACGGAGTGAGATGTCGGGCGAAGTGCACATCAATAAAATTAATATGTCTCCTTCTAAAGGCGTATAGTTTAAGTTACAGATACACACAGTGTAATTCCACTATCTATAACTATTCTGAGAATTATGTCCATTATATATAACATCCTCCAGGTATCCCCAAGTTCCCTATCAACACGGGCTTTGAGCATCGACTGCTTCCCCATCCTGCAAATACTAAGGCTTCTTTAAAATTTAACAAGTTCAGGCCGGGCAGTGGTGGCTCACACCTGTAATCCTAGCACTCTGGGAGGCCAAGGCCGGCGGATTGCTCGAGGTCAGGAGTTCGAAACCAGCCTGAGCAACAGCGAGACCCCGTCTCTACTATAAATAGAAAGAAATTAATTGGCCAACTAAAAATACATAGAAAAAATTAGCCAGGCATGGTGGCGCATGCCTGTAGTCCCAGCTACCTGGGAGGCTGAGGCAGAAGGATTGCCTAAGCCCAGGAGTTTGAGGTTGCTGTGAGCTAGGCTGACACCACGGCACTCACTCTAGCCTGGGCAACAAAGTGAGACTCTGTCTGGAAAAAAAAAAAAAATTTAACAAGTTCAGCCAATGCTCATTACGTTACATTCTATAAAGTCCCTGTGAACCCTGAGTTACTGGGTACTGAAGCATTGTTCCTAGGGGAAATGCCAGGTTAGGTTCCTGAGAGCCTCTGCTCAAAACACTTAACCTTGTTTCTGCTTAAAGTCCTCTTCTTTAATATATTTATTGATTAGCACTGAACTCGCAGCCAGGAGCACCATAACTCACACCTGGGTGAAGCTCACCGATCACCTGCGTTTTCTCTGTAAGGTGCTTCACAGCCTTCTTGCCCTTAGGAACACTAGCCAGCACTTCAGCCCTATATTTGGGGGTCATTTCAAATAGTGAAATCAGCAACAGAAAACGCAAAATTGTAGAAAACACGAGAGTTAGCAGACCATGGAAGAGACACTTATTTATAGTACAAAAGCTGAGACAAGAAAGTACAGCATTCACATCAGGCAGAGCTGTTTGACCTCACCTAGAAATGAGCTCAGTGGGCAACTCGAATTTGTACACGTCCAAGAACAACCGTGGACACGCCGCCGACATTCATTTTGAGGTTACAAGCAGGCAAATTCACACACAGAGAACCCACGGATAGGAAGGACCCACTGTATTAGGATCATGTGAGTCAGCTCCCCTATGGCTCATTATATTTTCCCCTCTCCATCTAAAAGCAGTAGCACGCAGGGAACCTCACGCAGCGCACGCCACGCACCTGTATTCTGAGCAGCAGGTGCCGGTTGGCATGCTCCAGTTTCTTCTGTCGGTTTTCAAGTTCTTTCGCGCGTTGCTGTTCTCGTTGCAGCTTCCGGATGTAGTCCACGGATGCTTTTAAAATGGTTCCCTTGTTCCAGCGCATGTCTCTGTGATGGAAAAGGAGGAAAACAGACTGTTTTCAGGATTCGAGGCGGAATGAAAATTTAGTATTCAAATCATTCAATTTCTAAAGATGCAGCAAAGACTGTGCATTAATAATGGCCATCGTTCACTGAGTGCTTGTCACGCAGAGAACGCTGTATACCATTTGGTGTGCATTACCTTACTTAACCCAGACAAGCAGTTTGTAAGGTAGAGACACTGTGTGTATGTTGAAACAGAGACAATTCAACTTCTTTTTTTTATCATGAGTTATCTATCACGGGCAGATTATCTCTCTGTATCCATTCCCTCATCTCAAAACTATGATATCACACTGGTATAAGTAGGCTCATAGGTATGACATTGGAATCAAAGGAAGCACTTCATACAAATGTGCTGTGAAAAGTTTAAAACACAATTCAACTGATGGAGTAGGCACAGTGTTGATAATAACAGCGATCTGTCAATAGCATTTACTACATTCCAGGTACTTTTTAAAGCACTTTACAATTCATTTAATCACAACAATCTCAATGGGTAGGTACTACTATGACTCCCATTTTACTGATTGGAAACTAAGGCACAGAGAGGTTAATCAATGTGCCCAAGGTCACAGAGCTAGGAAGTGGCAGAGCCAGGAAGCCTAGAGAACCTGGCTCTAGACCCCCTGTTCTAAACCTCTACATCATACTTCCTCTTGTGTGATTGAATCCTCAAAACAATTAGACTAGGTAGGATAATTCTGATGTCCTCTTTTTTAACAGATGTGAACAATTAAGCACAAGAATGCAGACATCTTCCACAAGGCCAGACCCCTCGTAAGGACCTGTTCTGGAATTCCAACCCAGGCAGCCTGAGCTTGGTGCCTCTTGCTTCTCAATCAGTTTAGCTCTCATGTACTCATATATGGGAAAATTAAAAACACAATTAAAATGTAGGTGAAAGCACCTTAAAAAATTTAGAGCACTCCAGAAAAATAATAAAGAATGAACTATCATTACAACATTAAGAGTAATGTTTTTGTATGGCTTCGAATAAATCTGAACCTTTTTATAGACAATATTCATCACACTGATGGCAATCATGTTGATGAAAACAAAACTAATTTGCTGTACAGAGAACCATCCACCCCATAATCTACAGCTGCTAAAAGCAGATCGGAAATATCAGGTGGAACCTGTCAATGGAGGGCCATTAAAACAAGCCACCAAGTAATTGATCCTCACATGGGTTAGGTGAAGAACAAAACAGAAGTTCCCCCATGAGAGGGGACAGTTCCAGCCCCCAGAGAATTCCCTGGGGTTGATCCCTGGGGTCTGAGCACCAAAGACGGCAACCCAGGGAAGCGTCCTGAGATACCCAGAGAGAGCACAGAGACTTAACATTCAGAGCTAAAACCAAAGTAACAGTAACTTTAGCAGCCAGCGAGAAATGCGATTGTAATGAAGGATGGCTTGCCTAGTAGGCCAGCAAGGTGAGAAATCAGTAATGGAACGTGTAAGCAGCCACTCAGTTTTTAAGAAGTGATTATTTCAAGTATTTATCCTGAGTTTTGCTTCCTTGTGAGACCCAATCAATCAATTACATTTCTGGGCTTATAGGAAGGATTTTAAATTTTTTTTTTTTTGTAATGAGAGGGACTCTTTTTACATACAGAAGTATACATAGATCTCCAATATATAAAATCAACAAAAGCAGACTTGCTCTGCAGGAAGAAAGGGTACGGGGCTGAGTCCCTGATCAGTAAGAACGTCTCTAAAGCAGGCACATTCTAGAAACCTGGTGTGGGAAAACCACCATATAGATTATAGTCTGTTTTATCTTAAAACAATGCCTACAATTAAAGATCGTTATCGGCTCAGATTATAAACACACAGCATTCTAATACAATGGAGGAAGGAGATATGCAAATAGAGGCTTGCACTGCAGTCCTATAATTTCATATGTTACTAAAGAGATTCACATGCTACAGTTTAAAAGAATATGCTAAAAAGTGAAAGCTGATAAAGAACAGGAAAATGGGAATTCAATTTCAACTATCATGCAAGACTGACTATAGGAAATGAAGGTCACAGCCCTTTAGTAGGATAAATTTGTGCTGCAGAACTGAGAATTTGAATGTTTCGAGTTTGAAAATGCCTTTCCTTGAAACCGGGCAAGCGAAATGTTGCAGATGGAATTGTGCTAGCACATTCCTCAAAACCACCTCACAATAGGTAATGATTGCATTTTATTTTGTTACAGATTCTCTAACAATAATGCGAATAGCAAATTTAATAAGCTTTGCATGAATAATGCTTGATTTTTACATTTTATTAGGTAGCTAAAAGGTCGTGTTCAAAGGCTAATTTTATAGAATGCCTGTGGGGCCGTTAAAATGTATATATTCTCTAGTCCTTTAAATGGGCCCGATATCTAATAGATAACAATTTTGTATTTATTGTCCTATTTGCTAATCTTGTAAGCAACTATAAGGCTGGTAGGAAAAGACTTGAGAAAATTATCTTTACAGCTGTTATCTCTGAAAGCTGAAATCCAAATTAGCTGACCTGTACTTAAATAAGAGGATTAAACATTACTTTTTCCCCCTTAGATTGGTAAAACACACAAAGAGTATGCAAGTTTTCATAAAAACAATTGACCTTTTTGTCTGTTGAATATCATTAAACTTGAAGTCTCCCATATCTGTTCATCAGTGCCTACTTAGAGATCTTATACAAGTCGAAGAACAAATAGTCAACAAATTTTACTTTAATAGCTACTCAGTTCTCTGTACTGCACGAACTGCTAAAAGAAATTGTTTTTAGTAGCTCAGTATTTGTTTGCCAAGAATTCTCAGATTTCAGAAAGCCACCTCCTCGTGCCCAGAGCTAACCATCTCCTAGCCAACAATCCTTTTATGCAATTCAGTGCATTTTTCTTGAAATTTTAGTTTGATAAGACTAACCAAAAGAAAAGTTTAAGAAGCATTTAGGAACGGAACCAAAGAAAGAGGCAGACATCTTTACTCTAGTTTTAATAACTGCATTTTTTTTTTTGCAACATATGAAATAACATTAAGGTGTGAAAAATATATGATGCAGATTAACATGCAATTGTACTCACGGATCATTTGACTTGGGAATCAAAGTACCTAGTTCTTTAATGCGGTCATTTATGTTAAATCTTCTTCTTCGTTCAACTTCAAGAAAAGAGCACAGGAAAGGGCTATTAGTAACAGTGACACAATGCATTTAGCATATCTCATTAAAGGCATGTGCATATTAACTTCACCAGGTCAGGACAAGGGAAACCTGAGCCTATTTTTCCCTTGTTTTTACCACGTTTTTGGTATAAGGTTAAACCACTAAAATAATGAGCTACCTTTGTACAGAACTTCACCATTTACAAAGCCCTTAGACATACACTTTCTCATTTGCTGTTATAACAACACTGAAATCAGAGTTACTATCCTCAGTTGAGTATGAGAAAACCACCTTGGAGATACAGGTATCAGGGACTTAGTAAGGACACCCAGCAAAAAGTGGTAAATAGCACAAACTTAAAGTTAACCCTATAGAGCAAGAGTAGGCACACTTTCCAAAGGGCTGGACAGCGAATACTTTAGTACTCACAGGCCAAATAGCAAAACTGAAGGTATTATGTAGGTGCTTAACAAAACCAGAGACATAAATTTTCACAAATTTTTTCTTGACAAAAAAAATAAATAAATAACAACTGAGTACAATCTTTTTGCAAGACAAGTCTGCAAACGAAAGCATTAGAATTTACTTGTGATGCTGGTTTGTGTTTTATATAATTTTCACTTGTTACAAAATATTAATCTTCTAATTTTTCTCAACCATTTAAAAATATAAAAAATATTCTTCACTCATGGGCCACACAAAAACCCTTGCTCTAGCTCAGTGCTGCTCAATGAAAATATAATACAAGTTACACATAGGTTTAAATTTTCTAATAGCCATATTAAAAAGTAAAGAGGGATGAAATTAACATTTTGTTAAATTTGTTGTAACCAAAATGTTATCATTTCAACAGGAAATCAATATAAAAATGTATAAAATTAGATATTTAACATTCTTTTCTTTATACTAAGCTTTTGGAACCCAGATGTATTTTATGGTTACAGCACATCATAATTTGGACCAACCACATTTCAAAGTGGTGAGTGGCTACCGCACTGGATAGCACAGCCCTAGAACTTGAGTCTAGCATTTTTAACTACACTATATGCATCTTCACAGCATTCCCATTTTATAAATCTAGTTGTAAGTTCAACTAAATTATCATCTTTTAGGGGAAGATGACATACTAAGGCATATAAGACAGTAAATGTTTCTATAATAATTTATGTAGTGTAGCAAATAAATTCCAAACAACTTAAGATCTAAAAAATTGGATTAAAGTTGTTAATATTTTATCTTTTTTTCTTTTTCCCCAAAGGTGTCTCTCTGTTGCCTTGGCTGGAGTGCGGTAGTGAGATCAAAGCTCACTGTAGTCTTGAACTCCTGAGCTCAAGCAATCCTTCATTCTCAGCCTCCTGAGTAGCTAGCACTGCAGATGTGTGCTACCATGCAGGGCTAAGTTTTTTTATTTTTTGTAGAGATAGGGGTCTTGCTATGTTACCCAGGCTGGTCTCAAACTCCTGGCCTCAAATCATCCTCGCTCCTCAACCTCCCAAAGTGCTGGGATTACAGGTGTGAGCCACCGTGCCTGGCCAATATTTTACTTTAAATGCCCTAATATATATTTATATTTGACCCGTAATATTCTCTACACTTAAACAAATAATGTTCACTGCTTTGCCAATGTATACTGCAGTTTGTCTTGACAGTGTAATTATTCCAATGATTAAATCAATAATATATAATACTAAGTCTTATCATTAAACTTTTATAAAATGGAAACCCTATGTGATAGCTGACAGTCCTGCAGAAGGAATTTTGGGATCCCTGATCCACTAACTAACCTTTTCCAAAACTCTGAAGTGGGATATTTTCTTCTTATTTTGTCTAAGAGTAGAATAATCAAAAATTCAAACAATACTGAAATATACAAAGCGAAATAAAAGTCCCCTATGATCCACTGTTAAGTTTCTTATATATCCCTTACGATGATTTTTACACTTTGAAAATAACCACACACATGGTAACACAGCTGTGTGGCCATGTACTGATGAATCTCATGTTTCGATTTCCAGCCCAGACACGTCCCTGGAACTCCAGACTCAGGTCTGACTGGTTACTAGCTGTCTCCATACACAGGTCTAATGGACAGACTAAATCGTCCAGGGTAAGCTCCTGATCTTTTCCACTCAAACCTGTTCCCCTACAGGCTTAAGAGCAACCTGCCTCCCTTAACGGTAACTATTAACACATCCTTCCAGTTGTGGAGGCCGGAACTACGGAATCAGCACTGAGCCTCTCTCCCTCTCACATCCCACGTCGGATATATTATCCAATCTGTTGGCTGTACTTTCAAAATATTTCCAGAATTTGTCTACTTCTAACTTCCGCGGCTACCCAAGATGCCATTGTCATCTCTTCCTTGGATTATTGAATCCTCCTGACTGGTATCTCTACCTCACCCATGCCCCCTGCTTCCGGCCCGCTTTGGTCTACCCAGAACACAGCATCTAGGGGGATTCTATTAAAACATGAGTCAGAGCGCGTCAACCCTTTGCTCGAAACTCTCCGACCACTTTGCACTTCACCTGCAGAAAAGCCCCCGAAGGTGTCCTCTCACCCTGACCTGGTTTCCCCCTCTCCCGCTCTGACCACATCCCTATAGTGACACACCGTGTCCTTCTCCGTCAGCCCTGCTGGCCCCTTGCTGGCCCTCAGCCACGCCAGACACGCTCGCCATCTGTGAGTTCCTGACCGCCCCAGAACGCTCTCCTCCAGATGCCGGGACAGCCCTGCCCTCACCTCCCTCAGGCAGTGACTCCCATTCACCTAGGAGATTCCCCTGGTCACCCTCTTTGAAACGGGCCCACCACCTTTTGTGCCCATGATGACACTATATCCCCTCGGCTACCTTTTCCCCCTCGTAGAACTTTCTATCATCTAATACTTTACATACTTCATTCATTCATCCACTGTGTTTATTCACTGTGGCGTTCCAAACAACTGTGTGTGCCTAGCGCATAGTAGGTCAGAAAATATGTGCTGAATGAAGACTGATGCATTTAAGGTGGAGTTACACTGAAAATATCCTGCCTTTCTCCTTTTTCATGCAGCAGCTTATTGTTGACAACTTTCACCGTCAACATTTACATGCACCACTTTTTATTTTTAGTTCTGTGACTTCCCTCCCCAATGATCTATTATAATAAAGGTGATATAAGCTGGTAAAATTTCTCAAAAAATACAAAAGTGTATAAAGAAGAAGAAAAAGCCAAGTCTTTATAACACCCAAGATCTCCATGCCTGGGGAGACTGCCACCGATGAGGGGTGGTGTCCACTTCTTTCCCCATGCACATACGTGTCCATATAAACACACACACGTGAGCATCTCCTCGCACAGGGTGTTCTTGTCACACAGTGGGACATTGTTATTCTGCCCCTTGCTTTTCGCACTCAGTAATATAGAGCAGGCGACCCACGATTCGCAGGTGAGAAACCCATTTGTCTGACTCGCATTTCGAAAAAAAAAGCGTCTCATACGAAACAGGGACTCAGCAAACAATAATAACAGCTAAATGGATAAATGAACAATGTATATTCTTTTGCACATTTTGGCAAACATTCTTACAAAATCAATTTGTAGAAAAGGAAGAGCCAGGTCAAGGTGCAATCTAACCTTGAATATTAGATTGTTTTATAGCCCTCAGAGTTGGAACTAATCATGTTTGCACTTCACTGACAACCCTGAAGTTGAGAGTTCAGGTGCCTCATTAAAGGTGTCTATTGTTTTTGACAAGATGCAACGTAGCTTTCCACATCTCAGTTAAGTTTTAGGTAATACCTAATTATCTTATTTCCAAGGTGTTTTACAAGAAGAAATATCTTAGAGTAAAATTACTTGGAAGCTGGAGGAGGTCTTAGAGATACTTAGTCCGTATCTTTGGGTTAGAAGATGAAGAAAAGATGTCAGCTCTTATACCCGACATGAAACTGGTTTTAAAAAGAAACCAACACCCTCCAGGCCTCAGCAATTCCATTTCTCAGTAACACTAACCTAGAGAAAGAAACTCTCCTATATACAAACAGGCAGGTATAAAAAGGTTCGCTGTGGCACTGTTTATAATAGAAAAAAAACCCAAAAAACTAGAAACAGCTTGAACACAGAGCCGTAGGGGAATCACTAAATATCATACAATCACACTGGATTTTTATGCAGCCATTTGTTTAAAGTAGATAGATCTAGAATTCTAATAGTAAAAGATCTTCGAGACATATTGTTCTATAAAAAGGCGAGCAACAATGGAATATTGACAATATGATATTATTTGTCTTAAAACATACTAGAACCATGCTATTTATTTTCTGTGTGTATATTCTTAAATACATAGAAAAAGGCCAGGAAGAGCAACACCAAATTAAAACAAATTTGCATATTTCTGCAAATTAAAAGAGAACTTTGGCCTTATTTTATCACTTTCATAAGGAGAAAGTCTATATATGACTCATATTCTTAAAAATCAACTTAGGAAAAAGAGGATGAGGGTCTGAGATAAGAAATTCACACACAGACTATTTCCAAACTAATTCTTTTATTATTATTATTATTATTATTATTACTTTTGCTGTGTAATTTCTCTGTCTTGTTTGTATTATAATAAAACTTAATTATAATTAAGTTTTCATAGGAAAAAGTTTAAAGGTTTGATCAAGGGTAAATTAAACACATAAAAAATAGTTTAAATGTTACAGGATTTTTTCTTAACTCTCCAGTAAAGGCAGAAATTTAGGAGGCTACCTCATCCATTTACTCCCCTTCAGATGTGTTTCATTTTTGTTTTCTTTCAAATCTCACTGGAGAAGGTGATCCCATAATCCCCTTTTGTTAATAAGTTCCAGTGTGAGAGATATTTATAATTGGGTAGTTGGGGAGTCTTCCTCTTGCTTAAAAAAGAAAAAAACACCCAACTTCACTACTATAAACAAGAAAAATAAAAACTCTTCAGATACTGAACACAAGTATATACATAAAATTCAATTTGATTTGAGATAAAAATGGGGGAAAATATACACCTTAGTTTCTCTGAAATACGATTTCTCCCATAGAAGGTTCCGTTAATCTAGAGAAATCAATTTTCCTCCAAAATTTCTGGAAACTTTTTTTGATGTAAGGGAGAACATTAAATCCATATCAAATGTCGTGAACATGAATAAAATCAACTTACTCAAGTTGTGATTGTCCTTTTTTTGCCTCTCTTTAGCCAATGCTCTTGCCTCAGACTCTGTGGGAAAAATACACGCTGTGCACATGAATGAAGTCATTAGAAACTGGAACTGTTCAGGGTACAAGCATGTCAACTGCAAAACATCTCATTTCCTAAACATAGAAAAGCCGATCTGACTTGCCTCAAAGTAAAAATACTGTTTTTTAAATGACGCCCTCTTAAAAGCTTGCACTTTTCAAAAGTAATATACGTCAAATACACAGTCTGCAAAAACTCGGCTTCCACGAAATGGTAAAAGACCAGTAACAATGATCCGTTGCACACCAGCAACATATGCAGCTACTAACAAGAATAAAATAAATAACTAAAAAGCTATGGAAATCTGCTGCTGATAGTCTATTATCAGGAGTTAATTTTTCTTTTTAGGCCATAGAACTTTTTCAGTCTTTTTTTTGATGCCTTTGCAACATTCGCTGATACGAAAACCAAGTTGAAAAGCTCCCAAACTGGGTCTCTGTATCCTCTGACTGGTTCATAGAAATGAACTCGTTTTTTCAGAAACTGGTACCAGACTCCATCAGAACCTGCTACCATTTAATGACTCTTAGGAGCAACTATTTCCTAGTTTGAGTTCTATAAAAACAAAAAGAGGAATAGCTCACAGAGGCATTTGGTGGCAACTCCACTTGGAAAATTCTATTAATATTTGCATAGCAATTCCTATGGACTCTCTGGGATAAGAGATTACTTTTTGCCTTACAGAAAGTAAAACAAAACAAAATTTAAAAAATAAAATAAACATGTTCGATCAATCCTGGGATTCAGAGAGCTGTTATTTTCTTTTCAGAAGTGGTATCTTAAGCGTTACACTATCATAACTTAGAATTTTACCTCAAAATAGAAATCTCTTTAGCATAACTTATAGCCACTGAAGCATATATCTACACATATATATTTATTATATGAGTGTTATATATGCATATATATGCATATATGTATGTATATATGCATATATATGCATATATGTGTACAATATATATATAATTCACAAGCTGAATTCTCTCAATTGTGATGGTCAATCCAAATCCTTTTCTATTTTCTTTCTAACACAGAAGCATGACAGGCAGCTTTGATTTAACACTCCTCCACTTCAACGATTCTTAAGTTTTTTGTTGTTATAGTACTTTTCCTTTCTGGTAGGGTAACTACTAGTTCTTTTGGTTTTGAATGGCTTTTACTTATTAATTAATTACCTTTTTTAACCTAAATCAATGACTTTTTTTTTTTAAGTATCTTTTTCCTGGTACAATTTTCTGAAATAATTTTTTTAAAAGGCATTGTTGACTAGGACAGGAATTCCTGTCCCAAATCCATGCTCCACATTCCCAGTCTGTTCACCCAACCCTGCAGGATGTGAGGACCAAATAATAAAATGGAGGGTGAGGTGAGGGCCATAAACTTCACCATGGTAGATTCCCAATTCTAATACAGTTTCCGTCATGTTTTAATGACCACATGCCTTCCCTAAAGCATTAAGCAATGTGGCAAAACAGGTAATTTCGCACTTGTGTCAAGAACAAACAACACCCATGCCTCCATTTCATAATTTATTTTTTTCGTTTGTGCAATAAATCCTTTACACAAGAGATAGCAGAAATAACAGGAGGCATCTGAAGATATAAGAAATAATATTCTCACATCCCAACTGTGGCCTTGAAGGCGTGTCAAAGGAAAATTCAGACCAGGTTTCTCAAACCCAAATGCCTCTCGGGGCTTGGCAAGAAACATAAACACCAGGTAGGGTGGAGACACTCACAGTTAAAAACGTTGCCTGCTGCCCCCAACATGAAGGGAACAGCAGCCACAGACAGGGATTGGTGACATGCAGGAATGGTGGCCCCAATTCCCGGTATCTCAGGAGATACTGGAGACCATGATTTGCATTTTAAAATACTGCACAAGGTTTTACCCACTGTAGAGACCTAAAAAGGTGTGTCCATGGGTTGCATATACTCTGGACATCCCTATATTGATGACAACGTCTAATCTGGAAGTGGACATAAATCTACAGGACGAGGCACATTTGCTAGGTATTTACCTGTGAGTTCCCTTTTGATGTTGGGAAGGTTGGCCGGACAGGAGTTGCTGATGGCAAGGCCTGGTGGGGGCAGGCCTTGGTTTCCATAAAGGTCAATCAAGTTTCCCGAAACGGGTAGCTAGAGAGAGAGAAACGGTAACAGAAATGAACTGATGAACAATTCCTAAGTTTTTCAGGTAAAACCCATATCCCCTTCCAGGCTTTATTTAAGAAAAATGAATTGATACAAAAAGTTGTTTTTGGCCCATTCCACGCTTTATTTAAGAAAAATGAATTGATACAAAAAGTTGTTTTTGGCTGGGCATGATGGCTCACACCTGTAATCCTGGCTTTCTGGGGAGGCCAAGGCGGGAGGACCGCTCAAGGTCAGGAGTTTGAAACCAGCCTGAGCAAGAGTGCGACCCCGTCTCTACTAAAAATACAAAGAAATTAACTGGCCAACTAAAAATATATAGAAAAAAAAAAAAATTAGCTGGGCATGGTGGTGCATGCCTCTAGTCCCAGCTACTTGGGAGGCTGAGGCAGGAGGATTGCTTGAGCCCAGGAGTTTGAGGTTGCTGTGAGCGAGGCTGACGCCACGGCACTCTAGCCCAGGGAACAGAGTGAGACTCTGTCTCAAAAAAAAAATTTTGGGGTTTTTTTTTAAATAAGAAAACATAAGATTTTACTTTTTCATTGACTCACAGATATCAGAGTTACATAGTCTCCTTAGCTAGTTCCCCGTGAGACAGGACAGAACAGAGTCTTACACCCAGGATATGGTTATACCACCTAGCTGATGGGTTTATTCTGAGCATGGAAACAAAGGATAATATGGCAAATGCATTCTCTAGTACAACTAGTAGGATATAGTGGATATTCAGTAAATGTCGGCTATTATCATAAAATAGGATTCTATGTGGGATGTCCTTTTTCACCAAATTGTTTTTTTTTTTATCAAAGTCAATGTTCTTCCTTCCCTTTCTTCCTCACTCCCTGCTTCTTTCTCTTTCTTTTATAAGGAAAAGCAATAAAAAATGTTTTCTTATTGGAAAAGAAATTACTTCTTTCCAAAAGAGAAAAGCCAAGTTTCCTTGTAATTGAAATTTTTCACAAAGCCACAAGAGGGAGCCAAAAGACTTTTAAAAAAAGAACAAAATTTACACTTTTTTAAAAAAAAGTAAAAGGAAGAAGAAAAGAAATATTTAGGTTTCTCAAGCTAGCTTGGGAGTTTTTTTCTCTAGTTCTGAATTGGATGTTTTAAAGTAGTGAACTTGTTTTTTTCCCCAACATTTTGGGACTTCCTTTTGTTGTGTATATGTTTTCCTTGTAACTAGCTGGTTGCAGTAGTTTTAAACACATGTCCATTTTTGTAGAAGAGGTCCGAGATGATTCTTCTTCCCATGTTATGAAATGAAGTTTGAAATACTAACTATGGAGAAATAATTAAGTGACCTTCATTTCTGCTTACAAATAACCGTTTCCAGATTCAAGCAATTCCTATAACCATGATTACAGGCTAAGACTTTATGTCATTTAGCCCTTCCCTTTCTTGATTTCACACTCTGAATTTTACTCTACATCTGAGAAAAGTAAATTCAGAAAGCATTTAAGTGTGAGTAAAGTTTTTAGTGACCAAGAGGTATCTAGTAAAGACTGCACTCAATAGAGTACCTTTCATCCTCTCAAATGACCATGGACATATAGATGCAAATACACCATGAAATAACAATAAAATCAAACATGTTTCCCCTCACTGGCAGCCATTTGCAGCTATTCCTACAATGGCTGCTAAATGTATACTCTATGAACTAAAGCCCGAGCTAAAGAGATGGGTGTGGGGGTGAGGACTAAGCTACTTCCCCACCGGTGAGTCTGACACTGGCTCTAGTAGGACTGGGAGGGAGGCTGGGAGGACAGACACACCATCTCTCTTTTGCTCCTTTTTGAAGGCAGCACTTACAGTATGGGCATAAAACGCAACACCCACAGCCCCTACACACATGCAAAAAAAAAAAAAAAAAAATAGACGTTGTGGTCATTTAAAATGCCCTTGAACCACATTTCAAGGCCTTCTAAGTAAGGAACTGATAAAAAGTGACTTTGATTATTAGCTGTCATGTCACTAAGTGGTTTTATTTGAAATAGGTCACCTTCTCAGGGTCAGCCTCACTCTGTGTGTCTTCAGTTTTATTCTTGCCCAGTTGAGCACAAAGCGAAAGGAGCTCACATGTTTGAACACAGCACTATAAAGGGCCAGAGAGTCAAAACTTATAAAGCTGTTATGACATCTGGTAACTCTTCTGGATTCCAAGGCTTTATTCCTCATCTTCCTGGAGTTTCAGATTTGGGGAGAACCTCTGGGTTTCAATAAACCAAGAATGTGACTTGAAAATTCAAAGCAATAAGCTAACAAAAACAAAATTATTCCCCTAGTTCTAGAAACGCAAATTATGTTTTCATATGCAAATTATATGCAAAACATGAAAGTGTGTTGTTATGATTATTTGTTAGGGATGAATAATAGCAGGTGCTACATATCTGTAAGTTATCAATGGATCTACATTGAACAGACATCTACTTCTAAGCTGCTCTGGAACAAGAACATATTTTCTAACTATTCTAAAAAACAATGCACAGACAGGGTGGGAAAGAGAGCAGACTGGGGTTGGAGGGACACAGAGAGAGAAATGGGCTGGGAGGGGTGAAAAACCACAGAGAGGACTGCTGAGATCAGCATGGACCGACAGCAGTACCACCAATAAGGGAGATGAATTACAAGCTCTATGACAAGACACTTCATCAGGCACTCTACGGAGGTCAGATATAGTTACTTCCAGTCAAAAAGGCAGCTTATATCTCTATGTTTCTAAAAATTTCCTGCATTGGCTGCTTTTCCAATACTTGCTGATTAGGCGAGGGCTGCTTAGAGCATGCCAGAACATTTTGCCAGGGATCATCTAATTTTGCAGGTGCCTACTTTGGGCCAGGTGCAGAACTGGAACAGCATTTTGTACATGTTATCTCACTGATTTCTACAGAAGGAAAAGCCAAGGTTCTTACCATAGCTGCATGGAGGATTTTGGAAGGAGGCCCATGTCCCACGTCCTATGTTAATAGCAATAACAAGGGGCAGTGTCAACATGCTGATATCAACCAGTTAGACACTACAATTTTCAATTTATCTCCAACTGGGCCTGAGGAAATAAGTACCTAGTTGCTCACTGGCCAAATATGGATACTCCAATCTCTAAATTAATAGTGCAGAGATGAACAGCCTGTGCTTAGAAGTCAAAGACCCAGATAAAAATCCTGCCTCTGTTACTGACTTGCTGTGCAATCTTAGGCAAGTTTTCTAATCTCTCTGAGGCTCAGTGTCCCCATTAGAAAAGTGGCAATCATTCATGTCACAGGGGTTTATAAGAATTAATAGAGATAAAGCAGGAAAAACACAGTGTCTCTAAGTGATCAATACTGTAGCTGCTATAATAATTCAGTATTATAATTTTCTAGAAAGTACTGGATTTGCACTTTACAGTTTGGACAGTTGAGCTATTTTCACTTTGATCAACAAAACCATCTGCCATGTTAATGACTAAGTATAGTCAACCTTTAGACCAACTTTACCAGACTGCAATGCAAATCAAAGCACAGGAATCAGGGAGTCTGCAGGGCGAAGGTGACCACTCATTATCCCAAATCAGGGCTTCTCCACTATGCGTGATTTTGTCCCCTGGGGTCAATGTCTGGAGACATTTTTTGTTGTCACACCTTCGGGCAGGTGCCACTGGCATCTAGTGGATAGAAGTGAGGGATGCTGCTAAATGTCCCAAAATGCTCAGGCAGCCCCCCTACAATAAACACTTATCCATCCCAAATGTCAATGGTGCTACAGTTCAGAAACTGCGTCCTAATGGTGGCATATGTCCTTTGTATTATAATGGCTACTATTTGCTGAAGCTACTAAAAGGAAGGTTGATTAAAATAGTGTAGCTTTCTAATTAAAAAACAGTCTCCTAGTTATGCATTAGAATGAAAGGATTCTGTGGTTCTTCTTCTGAGTTAGAGAAATTCATCCAGAAATACGGTTAGCATCGTAGTTAGGTCAAAACAACACCTTCCAGAGCTAAGAAAGGGGAAAAGACATCTTCTGTTAACATGGATGTCTTGCATCTTTACTGGGTTTTTATCCAGCACATTGACCTAATGGACAAGATTTTCCTTCCAGAGCACAAGCTGTACAGTGGACAGACAAAAGCCACACAGTCTAATCGGGACAGATAAAGAGAAGGTGCCCCAGTCGTGCATGGTCTGAATTGATTTCTTCAATGTAGTGCTCCACCAAAATGAATATTTTTCCAAGTAAACGATAATTTTAAAATGTTATTATTTTTTTTCCTCTGGATGGTCCCCTTCTCTGAATATCAATTGAGCACTGTTAACACGAGCAAACTGGGACTTTTATTCTTTGTTTGTGATGATACAAGAGGGCCCTTGTGCTCTCGGAATAGTTATTTCTAGACTTCAATTCCCTTAGGATAGTTTCCTCTCTGAGTGTTCCTTCCACTTTATTTTTTTAAGTAGTTAACTTGAAATAAAGCATTTCAAAGAATCAAATAAAAGTAAAAAAATGCCTAACATGAAGAACATTGAAGTTAAACTTTACTGTGGGAAAAAAAAGTTAAAATGTTCATGGGTTGCAGTAGCTTTTTATTTAATTTTGACAACTGAAGCCCAAGTTTAGCAAGAGTAAGAGCCAGCAACCAACCTAGTTCATCAGGCTAAACTGTTTTAAATGGTTTTTGTGGATGGTCTCGTCTCATTCTCACATTAATTCTATTGCAGCAGATGCTATGGGTAACCCCGCGTTGCAGACAAAGAAACTGAGGCAGCGAGGTCCAATAACTCATTCAAGAGAATGGATTCAGGTATCTGGCTCAGAGTGTGGGCTCGTGACCTTGAACTTATACTGTCTTTCCCCAAATAAGAAAATGTTGAAATAGCTTTGTTGTAAGAAGACTCCAATGGGGCCATATTTAGCCTTTTACAACATGGGAATATAGAACAGAAATGGACGCTGGAACAAAGTTAGTGACTTCTTAGGGCGGCTTCTGGGTACACCTACCTGGGATTTTTTTTTTTCTTCCTTAAAGCAGGGTCTCTCTCTGTTGTCCCTGCCTGGAGTGCAGTGATCTCATCATAGCCCACTGCTACCTTGAACTTCTGGGCTCAAGTGATCCTCCCATCTCAGACTTTTGAGTAGCTGGGACTACAGGTGCACACCACCATGCCCTGGTAATTTTTCTATTTTTTGTAGAGATGGGGTCTCGCTCTTGCTCAGGCTGGTCTTGAACTCCTGGCCTTAAGCGATCCTCCTGCCTTGGCCTCCCAAAGTGCTAGGATTACAGGTGTGAGCCATGATGGCACCTAGCCCTGGCTGGGAATTAATTCAACTCTGCCCAGGGGATCTTTCCTATTTGGAAATTCCCTTGAGATGGCCTCTCTGTGCCTGAATTACCCTTCTCCACTCGAGGGCGAAAGGCGTCTACCCTTCTGGACTGGTAGGCCCCATGAGAACAGGGAGCGTACCTTCCCTTCCCATCCACGGCACCTCACCCAGCGCATGCCCCCGTCGGGCGCAGTAATAAATGCTGAGTCAATCTTTAAAGTAGCTCAGGAGCACCTAGACAACAAGACCTCAATGCTAAGACGGGCTGACTGAAGAGACATGGGGACTCATTCTAAAGGAGAGAAGCACACAGGGTCAGGACGACTATCTTCAGAAGACTCGTCTTGTGGAAAAGTTTTCCATGAAGCAAACTGGGACTCACGCTGCAATTGACAGGGGGAGACTCATTGTGAGGGCTATCTTGGTCATTAAGTATAATCTTATTCTAACATAAAGCCTGACACATTATAGCGCACGAAGAATATCAACTGGATAAACAAATACTATTAAAATTATTTGAGATTATAATTAATAAATGACACTTAATAATCTAGATAATACTACTCAGTGCCACTTATGTTTCCAGTGCTAGATGCTATATATACTTTATCAAGTGAAATAACCATGTGACATTATTTAACAGCCCCATTTCACAGATGGGGAAACAAGGAACTTCGAGAGGCTAAGCTAACATGCAAGGTCATAGAGCAAATGACAGACTTGGGATTTGAACCTAGGTCTGGTTACAAATCTCTAAATCCTAACCATTATGTTTTCCTGCTTCACTAGGAAGGCAGGGAAGATCCTCCATCGGAGGTTTCCAAGAAGCTGGATGCCTGATTTTTTGGTGGGGAATATGATGGATACACAAGAGGAGGTTAATGCATTGGGTACTAGGCTGGATCAGAGGACTTCAAAGTTCCTCTTAACTGAAAAAAAAAAATCAATGATTTTACAAAATCATGTCAATTTTACAGTCTGACCACCATCACAGAAAAGTTCCTTTGAGACACTGGGCCATTGCTAATTAATGCTGCTAGAACAGTGAAACACTGTAAATACACCCATGTCTTGGGGTGTATTTATAGATTCCCTAGTGCAAGCTCCCCCAAGTGTTTTGCTCATGTTCATCCTAGCTTCTGACTGCTGACAAGAGTAGTTTGTCTCCTGGGATGCGCCAAGCTGGAAGCAGAAGGGGTCCATGGAAGTCAACCAGGGATTCAAGAGGGCGAGAAGAGTCTGTCACGGAAACATTTATCAGAACAGCAGAACATTCAGACCTTCAAAAATCAGGATATGAGTTTAAATGTGTGGGAAGTAGACAAACTCTAAATATTGTAGAAGAAGCTTAGAGGTTTCAAGGGAAGTCCTCACCCTGCAAGAGTTCAAGTAAGTGAACTTACGGAACTAAATCAAGATGGAAAAGAAAAAAATGCCAACGAGAAGACTCGATTTGCTGAAGATTTTGGTGTAAATAAGTAAGGGCTATCTTGTTCCTTGGCCAAGAGAATTTGCTATTGGAAGTTCATCTTCCTTTTAAAAAATGTTTTATTATGGTCAAAAATAACCACATAACATAAAATTTGGTGTCTTAACCATTTTTAAGTGTACAGTTCAGTTGTGTTACATATATTCACATTGCTGTGAAATAGATCTTCAGAATTTTTCATCTTGCAAATGTGAAACTCCATACCCATTAAACAATAATTCCCCTTTTTCCCCTTCCTCTCAATAGATGTTAGTCTTTAAAACACTATTTATTAAGTATTGGTGGTATCACTGCTCTCAGAGAAAACAGAAAATGATTGGCGTGAGCCTTCAAAGTACCAAGCAGCCCTGGCTTTGACACATCCAGGCTATGTAATCTTGTACAGGAGCGTCTAACCAAGTGACAAACTAAAATCAAGGGCCACAATGCCATCCCAAGTTGACTCACTGAATTATTGCAAGGACTAAATAAGATCTGCTGTAGGACTTTGCTAAAACAATAACATAAGAAAAAAACATAAGGAGTAAAGGAAAATCAATAATATAGGCAAGACTCCAAATTATAGAAAAAAATAAGTAACATACAAGAGAACATATGACCACTGTCTTACGAACTAAAATTGGAATCAATTTTGCTGTTGAAGAAAAGTAACCCCAATGGGCCTCTACCACCTATGAATAGGGAAAAAACACCTTCTCTGAAAACTGCATTAATTTTTTCAGGCTAACTAAAACACCACTGTGAATAGTACGATCCGCAGTGGTCCCTTGGCTGCAGTGTACTAAGTTGGGCAGGAGATCCAAGTGGGAATGGTTTAAGGCCTAACATTCTACCGTAAGTATCCTTGGACTCCAGGGAATGTTAGAGCTTTATCACAGGGTTACTGATAAACTCATCAAAAATTCTTAATTTCCAATGTCAAAGTCACTTATGTGTGATTCTGGGATATTTCTCCATTTTATCATTAGTTAATCTGTTGCAAAGGTAAAGTAAAAGTCTAGGAAAAGAGGACAGAATACTAGAAATATCTCAAGATTTTCTTTAAGAAAAAAGACCAATACCGTATTTGCCATTTGCAGGGCAGGATCCATCAAGCCCAGGATTTCTTCATTATAACTTGATTCTAGGCTAATGATGTCATCAATTACATCATCCATCTGTAGGAAAAAGGGCAATGGAAGAGAGAAAGAAATAAACAAAAACCACGCAATGCAACCCAAAAAGAGATCCATGGTCCTTGCTTATCCAAAGCAATAATATTCTTCATTTAGAGTCTAACTGTCCTCTTCCCACTAAAGTAAAAATATAACTAAAGACCATTAATGCTATTGGGTGATGAGAATGATACTTGCAGCCAGCCTTAAATGAATGATTATGAGGTACCAAGTACTGGGCTCAGGGATTTTCATAGGCTAAGTTATTTCTCTGGATAACAACCCTAGCAGAGCTGGTACTACTGTGATAGTGATTTTCCAGGTGAAATAAATGAGAAGCAACTTGACCAAAGTCACACATGAATGGACTGTAGGAGCAATGATTTAACCGATGCTCTCAACAACCATGCTAACCTGCCTGCCCTGAACAGGAAAGATGAACCAGGAAACTTCATCTTGAATGACAGTTGCCACTTCCTTTTTTCCCTAAAGACTACGCCTCGTGCCCTTCCCTCACCCTTCTTGGAGAAGGAAAACGCAGATGGTAATTCAGTCCTTTGGTTTCCTAGGCACGTGTGGGGACTGTGGTTCCCAGGCCACTGGCTAGCCCTGTGCTGATGTTACAGCGACTTGTAAAGTAAGTTTCTCTTTGTACAGCTGCCAGCGTGCTTGCTATTCCCCAAGGAGTATACAAGGACGAGGTTATCATTACAGTCGTGGAGCTGACATTCCCACTAGATCAATTTTATTCCTGAAGTACCAAAACATCAGTTATGATAATAAACAACAGTGATTACATGTGCATTGCAGCAGTTGCAAAGACAAGTCTGTGAAAACATTTCTTCGTAAACACCTTCCGTATCTGAGCTAGTTGGTGTCTGTGCTTGGGTCTGAATAGCGCTTCATAGGTACTCGATGAAACTCAGGACTCACAGGCATGCTCCTCTGTGTCTTTCTGCCACTTCCATTAAAGAGGAGGAGCTCCAACAGCACAGGGCTGGAGCTGCGATCCTGGTTCTCCCACTTTCTAGCTTAAGGCCAAAGCCTCTAATCATTAAGAGCCTCAGTTTGTCAATCCAGAAAATGGGTGTTAATAATATTTATTGCCTTATTGGATTCTTGTGAGATTTCAGCACAAACCATATAAAGTGTTCACAGTGCCAGGAATATAGCAAA
Organism: Mirza zaza; assembly: GCA_008750895.1. NCBI lineage: Eukaryota > Metazoa > Chordata > Mammalia > Primates > Cheirogaleidae > Mirza > Mirza zaza. Next base: position 61,324 of record VSMD01015004.1, read on the forward strand.
CACTTAAAAAATGAGTCTAATTAAGTGACCCCTGAGAAGAATAACTGGCAGCCAGTTAGAAATAACTGTAGCACACTATTTGTTAGGTTCCATTTCTAAGTACACTTTTATTTGTTGTGTTTGTCTTTAAGAGATGAGTTTCTAACTGAGTTGGTCAGGAAGCAAATAGGCTAAGGGACTTAAGAGCAACCTTTCTTTGTAATTTTTAATTTCATTTTGAGGGAAATAAAATGAGTGGGCTTGATGTGATAGCATTTTCAGAATAATCTTTTTTCTCTTATGATAAAAGTAACCCAATGTGATAGAAAATATAGAAAAGCAAAAAAAAGTTTTCTGTTGCTTATAATTCTCTCATGTCTATAATACACATAAGTATATAAATGGATATAGCATAATTTTATGTATCCATTAAATAGGATGTTATAAAGGCAACTTTTATTACTTGGGAAAATACCCATTTAAATATTATTAAATTAATAAACAAAGTTTCAAAATATATGTTCCATGATATTCCATGTAGAAAACAATATATAGATCATACACACATACTTCTTGGTTTTACTAATATCCTTTGACAATTGTTACCCTACAAATTTGCATGACATATACTGATGATGGTACATAAAGGAAACATGGTATTTTATGTCTTATTTATTAAAGTTTATGTATTTGAAGCACTTTCTGGTGATTTAAAGCAACTTTGGGGAAAAACACGTTGTAAGTTTAATTTCTTTAGTCATTATTTAATCATGAGATACTAGGAAGAAAACGGCCCTGTCCTTAGTTTTCCCTACTTAAAAAAGTAAAAAAAAAATCAGTGGGGGGGAAAAAGCCTTAAGTCATCAGGAAGGTGTGATTAGCCGCAAATAGAGATTCTCATCACAGAGTGTCACATCCTCTGGCTGCCGGGTCATTCAGTACCTGCATACACGACGCTCGTGAATGTGTGTTCATGCCTGGGCACTCGCTCTCCGCCCTGTTTTGCTCTTCAAACTTATAAAACCCCTGCAGAAACACAAGCAGAAACAGCCCATGACTTGGATTTGCAAACGGCTTTTCAATGACATGTTCTCATGAGCCCAATGACACGGCCACAAGATGAACTAAGCTTTCAAACAAAGTGGAATTGGACCAAGAGATGAAAGAATGAAGGAAGAACTTGTGTCAAATCATTCTTGCTAGATGGCCGATAAGGCGGGTGACATAGGGGAAAAGACTTAGTCCCTGTAGAAACTAAAATCAATCCAGCGTTTGAAAAGTCACCTCTGAACTTGCATAAACATTTCAGAGTGCAGTAAAATTCCACTAAAATGAAGCTCATCATCTCATAATTTGGAAATAACAGGCATTAAATCACAACTCTCCTCTCAAGTATTTTAATGCCTCAAATTTTGATGCAACAATTAGCTTGAAGGTATGTTTGAGTCTTGTCTCCAATCCAGCCTTTACAAAAGCAGATTTAATGGGCAGTGGCAATTTTATCATGAAACGGAATGTATCCACCAATTAAACTTTGGCTTTTCTGTTAAGTTCTCATGTGCTATGTTATTCAAATCCATCCATGTACATTCTATGCTTTTTTTTTTTTCCAACTCAGGGAGAAATAAAAATAATATTCTAGACATTCACAACAAGCGGAACTTCTAAACCTCCTGTCCCACACCTTTTCTATTTTTGCCTTTCCTTTTCCACCTCCCCTTCTCCTCTCTGCATTTTCACCGCTCCGTGAGCTGAAAGGCATGGAACAGAAGACAGCACTCAGCTAACGAAGACATGCTCCACACAGAGCAAGCCAGGTCTCCGGCCATACGCCCTGAACCCAATAACCCAGAGACGGGGACAAGAGGCTGGAATGCCACAACCACGCTGGCGCAACGGGACAAAGGCTGTTGAGTGCGGCCACGTGGACAGACTCCAGTCCATAATTAAGTGTGGGAATAATATCCAACAGACAAGTTATTCAGTGTAAGAAAACAGGAGAGGAGAGGAGAGGAGAGGAGACATGAATTACCTCTTTTTCACAGTTGGAGTTAAGCGTAAGCATGGCCATGGGGCTGTTGGGCGCGCTGCTCCCCGGCACCGGTGGCATGACATGGTCGCCAGGCTGGTTTGGACATGGTAAGCTCAGGACTTGGTTGGCATGTTTATTTGCTAAAGTGGTAGAAAGGTACTGCTTTACCTGCTGCCTTTGGGCTTGCTGTATGTGGTACTTGGTGGGGTTTTCAAGGTGGGTCTGCACCTGAACATAGCCATGGGGGGAAAAGAAGACGGTGTTGTTATTTTTGAGTTTCAGACAGTTCCTCTTGCAGGCACAAATACGAAACTGACCGGTCCACCAACAGAATAAACGATTAAATCCCTGCTGTGTACCAGGCAGGCACTGTGCTAACGGATTTTGATATTATTGCTGTTGAAAGTCTAACTCCTAGGATTTGGGGTAATACTTTGCCCTATTTTATTTCTCTGCTAATTAATTATACATCTCTTTCAAACCTTGTGCCCTTCTTTTCCTATCTAATAATTAAAAGTTTGAAACTATCTGCAGGGCAAAAATTTCCCCAACACACTTGAAAGGGTTTATTAAGATCAAAACAACAATCTAGAAGGAGGCGTTATAACTCAGTTTATTTCACTTTCCTTGGCAAACAGAACAGCTTTCTGTTAGAAAAAAAAAAGAAAGACTCCTTAAGAACCAACTGTAAAATGGTTGTAGAAAATAAATAGAAACATTCTGATAATTAAATCAGGTAGCTGTGGGTTAATTCCTCCCACTTTCATTTGGACATGATTATTCAACATTTTAATTAAGAAAGAAATCTAGGTAAAAAGCAATTCCACATGAAGCAGTTTCTTTCGAATGCATAACACTTATATGTATGTGCTTTTAAAGGCATAACTATCATCAGTAAGCCACCAGAATAGTTTGTCTCCTTTCCTATAAACATTAATACAGAATTAGAAATGCTTTTATTTCCAAAACCATGATAACTCAATTTAAAGTCACTCTTTCCTTGATAAACACAAATGAATCTTACGAGCTATGAACAGGAGCTGATGAAGAGAGTATAGCCACACACTGGGGAAAAAACATATCCGTCTAATATTTACATTGTTCAAAACTACACTGAATTACTTCTTATGTCATCCAACAATAGACGGCATTAAAAGAGTAGATTTATACTTATCGAAAACAGTGTGCCTATTATAATAACATAACAAGGTGGATTAGTCAATTTATTGCATTACATTTCAGAGGCTGAATATGAATAAGAATAAAGCTCACCTGATAGTGATTGTATTCTAGCATTTCCAGCATAATAATGTTGCAGGTGGCCCCAATCCAACGAGAGAAACGGGTAGACTATTCTTCCCTCTACTTTCTGTAATTCCAATTCGAAGACTAACTGGCATAGAGAAGGCACTATAAACAAGGTATCCCGAGACACCACCGGAAACTTTATCACAGCAGCCCTTCTTATAATAACCTAAGCTAATTAGTTATGCATGTAAAAAAAAAAAAAAAAAAAAACCTCATTCACACAAGGGGCTTTTTTTTTTTTTGGAAGTCCTACGAGTTTGGTCTTAAATATTGATATCAATTTTTCCCCCTGGCTTGACGTCACGCTTTTTTTCATAAATACAAAAGAACCTTTTTAAGTGATGAGCTATCAAAGTCAAACTCACTGTCAGATCAAGGCCAATTCACTATTCAGCTTTAGTTCCAGTAGTATTAATAGACAATTGGTATTTCTCTTTCTGTCATAGGTTCCAATAGTGGGATGCCATTCCCCACCCCCCCCCCCGGCCGCCCCTTTGCAGTAGACAGAGCCTAGAAGCTGTCGTTACCCTAGACTATCCTAACAGCCGAGTCACTCTGCCACTTCCAACTGCAGGGCGGCCACCTTGCAGCACGGAAGAGAATCTGTGCCGAACTTTCCAGTCAAAGCTGCTTCTTGCATCCTGGTCTCAGCGTGCACCTATTCTTAGCTGGGTGGATTATAACTTGCCTACTGACCTCACATCATGAATAAGGGGAATTATCCTAAATAGAATGCAACACACACTCACACACACACACACAAATTGGATGCAGATTTATGTGGCAAAAAGAAACATGTCTCTCCAACTCAACTCTTAAATGGGGAAGCATGAAAATTTTTACTAAAAATATTTACTGAAAATTTTACAATCCTTGGGTCTAGAAAAGAATGAGTGATCCTATAGGACAGCTGACGCACTTGTTTGTTTATTTGTTCCATTTATTTACTGTTATTATGTGTTAAATACTACACAAAGCATAGACTGTGTATTGTGAACACACAGAATGTGTGTTCTGTGAAAAGAGGCAAACTATTAATAACATAAATCTAAAAATGATAATAAATGCTTAATACTGCTGAAACGGAGAGATGATATTTTAAGCATAAAACTCTGAAATTCAGTAATTTTTGTCTACATGCCCAGGATAATGAAGTCCTTTAAGTTGACAATCTCAAAAGTGTTTCAAATGACCGATTTAACATGCGCACAGAGGTTCACAGAGACGTTTTAAGTTTCATAAAAGGGTCCAGACACGATAATGATGAGGACAATAGACATGACTAAAATAAACATAAAATGAGGGCAGTGAGTGTAATGTGCTTATTTCACTATTACACTTAAAAAAGAAAGAGCTGCACATTTAAAAATAAATGTTAATTCACTGCAGATCCTCATTCTTTAATGAATCAGAACATAATGCTTCAGTAAGAAAAAAGCAACCTGCTCCCTATTTGGCGCTGTCTTTACTACAACTAGGATTGGGTAAGCAGAGTGGGATGCAGTTTGTTCTTTTATTGTCAATGTCTTTTTAGTTTTCAAATACATTAGAAGCAGATGGCCCACAAACACCAGGCAGTAGGCGGAACATCTCCAGCTGTTTCCAACACAGACTCCTCAAACAGGTGACATGAATGAGGGTACGAGCAGCGAGGCAATAAGGAGCAGCGAGGCCTGGGCAAACCAGAGGACACGAGTCTCATCATCTAAGGGGAACAGCGGATCAAAGCTGCACCTGCTTATGGCCATGCGGGAATACTGGTTCAGTCTAGCCAGATCTCCCAATTTTTCAAGGGCAGCTGGCAATCTGAACTTCTTTTCTAAGTGAAATCCTCTTAAGTTTAGAAAATTGACACCCCATTGTTTTGTTTTTCTATATAGGACAAGACTCAGCCCACAAACCACTAGTATGTGGTCTCCGTTTTACATCATCTATGAGCATATTCTTCATATTTACATTCCCAGGACGATGGCTTAGATTTTGAGAAATTCCTCTTTTGTGAAATTAATGTCCAAATCCAGGTGTTTCTTGGCACTTCTTTGAGAAATAACAAGCCTGACAGCACAGTCAGCAGAGTAGTTAAGAACTGGAAACCTGGGTTTGAATTCTGGCTTTGCAACTTACTACTCACGTGACCTTCTGCAAGCCATTCACTTCTCCAGGCCTTCCTCTCCTCGCATATCCGATGGGAATGATCACAGCGCTTTTTTCGTTGGGGTGTTTTCGGCATTAAACAAGAGATCAAGTCTCTAACACGCTTAGCAAATAAGTATCTAAGCAGTTCTCAAACTTTATTGTCTTAGGACCCTTCTACATTCTTAAAATTTATTGTGCTTATATGGATTATATCTATCAATATTTACTGATCAGGAATTAAAATTGAGAAATTCTGAAAACACAAGACTGCATACACTAGCACGTATCTCACTGGATGTCACAATAATGACATCTTGACGCGTCACATAGCCTTTGAAAACTCTACTGTGTATTTGTGAAATGAGAGTGAAAAAGAAAAATAATATCTTAGTATTAATCTGAAATAGTTTTGACCTGGCAGAACCTCTGCAAGGGTCTTGGAGACCAGCAGGGCTCCCTGATCACACTTTGAGAACCACTGACCTAGAATACAGTTGGCATCGTCCCTGCCCCAGTGGACAGGTGGCATGTGACAAAGGTCTGCAGGTCTCACCCCCCTCACCCAGAAGATGCTACGGAAAGATACCAAGCCTGCCCGAACTCCCTCAAAGCATTATTACGAGGCTGTACAGCCCTCTGACAATTTTAAAAGGTATAAAAATACGACTCTCTATCTTCAACCATCCTAACTCATAGCTTTTTAGTTAATAACTTTGCTCTCATTAGTTTTAAAGCAGCCAATCAAACAAGCATGCAAATGAGAATATATACATAGTGTTACAGAGGATGGAAACATCTTCATGATTTCCTGATAATCTCTGCATGTTTTTGACCTTCAAATCAACTACCCACATTCGAAGAATTCAGATAGAAAGGTTGGGTGTTGCTGACCAGTGGAAGCACACAACACAAAATAAAGCTAGGGTACTTCCTACTCTAACCATAATACAGCATTTATTGATGTAATTTTTATTTCACACGTTAGCTATCTGAATTAAAGTGCAAAAATCCAAAGACTTTGGGACTTTTCTTCTTTGTTACCGTTTCTATCTTTCTGTCTCTTTTCCCTTTCTTCATTCAGATGTTGAATGGATAGCAGGAGAATTGGGACGGATCACCCCCTAACTGTCATGCTTTTGCTTCGCCACTTCCTGGACAGCACTGACAGGTTATTTTCCATCCGCCTCACTCTAAAGAGATCCTGGCGCACATCACGTGCCAATGTAGGATGGTGGCTACAGATACCACCATCCCAGCTGACAAAAGAATTCACTGGGGGGAAAAATAACGATCTGAAAGTCCGCTGGTTCTCTATGTCTTCTCCTACTTGCAAACAAGAATCTCAATAACATTGAGCGAAGATTTCTACAATCCGTTTATAATTAATTTTTTTTAACAAGTCAAAAAAGTATTCAGATTTCTTACTTATGTTTAAGGGAGAGAATGTGTTCTTCTGTTCAGCAAGTTTAAAGGAAATTAAAGGGATTATCATTTAGTCAATTGCTGTCCACGGGCAGCACCACACCAGGACTCTTTCCATGCTATTTCTTAAATGGCAATTTACAGAAAAGGTCAATGATACAATCATAATCTCTGAAAAAATGGTAAAATAGAAAACGCCAGGCCAAGTGCAGTGGCTCACGCCTATAATCCTAGCGCTTTGTGAGGCCTATGTGGGAGGATTGCTTGAGGTCAGGGGTTCGAGACCAGCCTCAGCAAGAGTGAGCCCCCGTCTCTACTAAAAATAGAAAAATTAGCCGGGCATGGTGGCACATGCCTGTAGTCCCAGCTACTCGGGAGGCTGAGGCAGGAGGATCGCTTGAGCCCAGGAGTTTGAGGTTGCTGTGAGCTATGATGATGACACTGTACTACTCTAGCCCAGGTGATAAGAGCGAGACTCTGTCTCAAAAAAAAAAAAAAAAAAAAAAGGAGCAACAAGGATATGAATCCTGATCTAAGAGAAAAGAATCAAAATAAAAGAGAAATCAAAAACTAAAGGGTACCTGAATAAAGGAAGAAAGGAAATTACTGAGACGGATGAGGCCAAGGCCTTCTCTCTGTAACAGTGGTCTGGTCTGCCGCCTATTTTTGCATGGCCCATAAACTAAGAATGGATTTTACATTTTTAAATAGTTGGCAAAAAAATCAAAAGAAGAATGGTATTTCATGACACATGAAAATTATATGATATTCAAATTTCAATTCCAATGAATGCAGTCTGATCAGAACATAGCCACTCCACTAGTTTGCACGTCACCCGTGGCGGCTCTCTTGCCCCAAGAGCTGTGGCTGAGTAGTGGGGACAGAGTCCACATGGCCCCCAAAGCCGAAAACATCTACCCTCCGACTTTCTATAGAAAACGCTGCACTCTAAGAAAGGTTTACTGAACTAAAATGGAACTTTCCTATGAAATAAAAGTTTCAGCAAAGTTTGGAGAAAAGAAAGAGGTGGTTTTTATACCCAAAATTTGTGTATGTATATATAATTTTGTAGTTGTTTTTCCAAATAGTGTCTTAACTGGACAAGCATCCATGTGAGAACATAGGATGTGTTTAATTATCCCCACTTTAAAGATAAAGAAACAGAAACTATGAGAAGAAAGTTAAGAGACTTGCCAGGGTTGGAGACCACAGCCAGGCCTCAGTTATTCTGCACATAATGATGAATGACAGAAACACACTGCACTGCTGATCAGTTCCGATCTACGGCTTTAACTGAGTAAAGAGGGAAAGATTAAACTGTAAAGCCAGAGGTGTGCTCACATACCCTGTATGTGCACAAACAAACAGATGTGAATTTACGTTGCATTTCATGGGTCTGTATACTTGTACACCACTCCCTGTCTTATTACTTTGTAGGCTTCTGAATTCAGAGAATTATAAATATGTACAAAAGCAAACAATAACAAATCTACTTTTCTGAAATTTTGATGTTATAATGGAATAAACTAGACCAGCCCTACCAAAAATTCATAGCATGGCTTTTATCCTTAGCTAATGGCCTATGAAACAGTGTGCTTATAAACTGCAGGATGGGTATGCTTTGGTTTTAGGACAAACAATATTTAGTAGCCTCTGGAAAAAAGGCATTATCATAAGAAAACTCCTAATATATACATTATTTTTTTTTTCCTCTCTCAGGCTCAAATAAGCCAAAGATCATGGGAATAAAAAGAACACTAAGTTTTTATCTCAGCCAAATAGAAGTAGGAGGGATTTAGGAGTGGGAGCTGTCTGCAGAGTATTTATAATCTGAAAATAAAAACACTACTTTCAAAATCGAATTTCTATTGGAAAAAAGGCAGCAAGACCCAAAAAGCTTAACCCATCACTTACTCTAAGAGAAAACCATTTCTCTGAGGATCCTTTAAGTCATTAATGCATAAATATATCATATTAAACAGCAAGATTTTTTAAAAATATAAAAAGCAGAATTAGCATTCATTCTCTCAAATTTGTCTCTATGCACCAGACACTATACCTTTTATATTCTCTCCTAGCTTAGGTCAATTAAAAATAAAATTAAGAAAGAAGTCACTGGAATAACTATATAAAATATTATTTCAAGTCTCTACCCACAGTTTTTGTTTTTAATTTTTTTTCTTTTCAGTAGGATTTGAAAGGACAGTTTTGTTGTGTGTTTAAACTGTATGATGACAACTTCTGACTGAATACAAAAACAACTATTGAAGAGATTGAGGTTTGATGATTTTAACTTCTTTGAGTCGTTGCCATCTGAGAGAGTACACTCTTGCCATACACAAAAAATTAAATACAGGACTGGCTGCAAATCTGAGTGTGCACACAAATCACTCGGGGATCTTGTTAAACGCCGAGTGTGATTCCACAGGTCTGGGCTGGAGCCCAAGATCCTGCATTTCTAGCAAGTTCCCAGGGGTGCTGACCCAGCTGGTCCAGCGAACACACCGTACCCTGAGAGTGGCAAGGCTCTGATATGTTCTCACCTGGACTTCTGCTTTCATCAAGAGTTACACCTTTACCATTCATTCAACAAACATTACCTGAACATCAGCTAGATGTCAGGCAACTCCATTGCTCGGGGACGGGCTTCACAGAGAAGGTGACACTTAAGCACAGACCTGAAACTGGTGAGACGAGCCAAGCAGATTGGCAGGAGCAACATCCCAGCCGAGCACGAAAGCTCTCAGGTGTGGACGAGCCTTGCATGTTCGAGGAACCGCAAGGAGGATCTTAATACACTTTCTTGACTTGGCTCCCAATTCAACACACTTGCCTGGTTTTCCTCTCACCTCCTTCATTTCTTCTCACTCTCCTTAGAGCTAGTTTTCTCCTCTTCTCTGCCTCTGAAATGTCAGAGTGCCTCCAGGCTCAGAACTTGATTTTTACATGTCTACACTTACAGCTCCGGTGATCTAACCCAGTCTCATCGATGTAAACACCCCAGCTCAGACTTCTTGGAACTCCAAACCCAGCTGCTCTACCTCCTTATGCAAAAACACCATATGCAGGCATCTCAAACTTAGCCTGCTCATCACCCTCCAAATCTCTTCCTCCCATGGTCATCTACATCTTCCCAGTTGCCAACTCCATTTTTCCTATTAGGCTGGGACATGTGAAATTGCCATGGTTTTTTTTTTTTTGTAGGTCAAAAAATGGTCTTCACATAGTTCATCCTAGTAGCTCATTCCAAAAACTTTGGTCATCTTTGACTCCTTTCTTTCCTTCATACCCGATAGCCAATCCATCAAGGAGTACTGGTTCCATTTTCAGAATATATCCAGAATTTCACTAATTTTTACCCTCTACTGTTACTACCCAATCCAAGTCATCATCTTTTCTCACTTAGATGACTGAAGTTCTCCTGACTCTTCTGCCTTTTCCACGCAATGACTAGCTTTCCATGCAAAGCTTCTTATTCTATCAGGGTCTGCCCACAAAGACTGCCAATTCTTACAGCTGGCATCTAGGAGTGCTAGAAGCCAGTAGGGCATTGAGGGTCTCAAACACATGGCCAGGAGCCTGGAGATATCCAGCTGTAGACCATTTGATAAGTTATACTTTAAAGCAAAGGAACCCACACTGGTAGCCCATGGACACAGTCTACAAGTATGGCTTACTGGATGGCTACACAATGTTTGGTGTTCTAGAATTTGTCACCAACAATTAAAAATTGGGAGTTTTCACACCAAAATGTGGATTTCTGGTTTCTCAAACCTGAGTTTGGATTTCTCTTTTCTGGTTGATAAATCAGAAACTCTAGCAACACCAAACTGCACTCTAGCAGGCCAACAACTGTACAGAGTTCTGCAAAAGCAGCAGCTCTTCGCATGGAGAACATGAACACATGACCTTCGCTTTGCCACATTCCCACCACTCTTCATTCTGGCACTGACAGCTGCTTCACTCATTAACCCGTCTGATTCCTAAAGACACTGAGATCGGCCAGTCTTACCCTTTCACGCTCCACATCTCTGTAGGGGATTCCAGGTCTGGTAGAATAGTAGTGGCATAAGGGGACTCAGAAAGCCGCATTAAATGAATAATCTCATATGAGAAAATAAATTGGTAGAACTGTGACATGTAAGATAAAAGAGTATAAACTTGTGAAAGGGATATCCTCGTCCATCCAGCAATGGTACTTTTCAAGAACTTCTCTAACGAGATCATCAGTTATACAGTAGAGATTTAGGGACAAAGATGTCATCAGAGCATTATCTCCAACAGGAGTGGGCAGACCACTGCTCCAGGCATGCTGCCTATTATGGTCAATAAAGTTTTATTGGAATGCAGCCATTCCCATTTATTTATGTGTAATCAATGGCTGCTCTCAACCTATCACAGCCTAAGAACCTAGTTCAGTAATGGATCTAGTGACCCAAAAAGCCTAAAATATTTAGTATCTGGTCCTTGGGTGAAATGGGTGAAAAAAAAAAATTGTCCCATTAATTTCCAATAACAAAAAAACTGGAAACAAATATCCATTAACAGGCCATGGATTAAGCTAATTACGAGGTAGCCATATAGTTCAGGCTTCTCAACCTCAGGACTATTGTCACTGGAGCCAGATACGTCTTTGTTTTGGGGGGTGATCTGTGTACTGTACCACATCTAACAGCATCTCTGGCCTCTACACATTAGAAGCCAGTGGCCTGCCCCAGCCAAAACAACCAAAAACATCTCCAGACATTGCCAAACGCCTCCTTGGGGTCAAAATTGCCCCCAGATGAAAGCCACTACGTGTAGATGGATACTACACAGTCATTAAAATTCTTATTTTATTTAGCAATATTTAATAAGAGGGAAAGTTCAAAATGTAAGTGAGCATACGAAGCAGGTTAAAGACACTATATACACTGCTATCCTAAACTGACTTCACGGTGTTACTTATACATACACATAGGCCAAAAAAAGACTAATGACAAATCATTCAGCAAAGTCGTGACAATGACTATTCCAGAATGGTAAAATTACCAGTGATTGCTATTTTACTTGTTCTTTCTCTATATTTTCTATAATGTATATGGCACTAACTTTGTAATTTAAAAAAACCTATATATTCCACAGAAATGGGAACCCATACACCTAGATAAATAAAATTATATTCAGGTAGAATTCCTCTATTAAAAATTGTGCAAACAACCTGGGAGGCTGAGGTGGGCGGATCGTTTGAGCTCAGGAGTTCAAGACCAGCCTGAGCAAGAGCGAGACCCTGTCTCTACTAAAAATAGAAAGAAATTAATTGGCCAACTAAAAATATATAGAAAAAATTAGCCGGGCATGGTGGTGCATGCCTGTAGTTGCAGCTACTCGGGAGGCTGAGGCAGAAGGATCGCTTGAACCCAGGAGTTGGAGGTTGCTGTGAGCTAGGCTGATGCCATGGAACTCTAGCCTGGACAATAGAGTGAGACTCTGTTTCAAAAAAAAAAAAAGAAAAAGTTATTTAAAAAAAATTGTGCAAACAACAAATCCACCCATAACATGGTTATACAATGGCAAAATTTCCCTTGTTTCCACTTTTTTCTTGAAATATTTGATCAGATTAAAAGGATCCTATTATTTATGAAAATTTGAGTCTAACATTCAAGCCCAGGCAGTTTGCGTTTGCACAATATTTGACACATTTTTTATGGTTTTGGAAAGGGCCGTGATTACGTGGTTCCGTGGCGCCTGTATAATAGCCCCTTGTGAGGACCGTGAAGCTTCCCCCTCCTCATGGGAGCTGCCAGTGCAGCATTCCGCATGCTAGAACTTTCCACGTGCCCCAGTTTAGCACTGCTTCAGCATCGCAGACTGTCTTTCTGTTTCAGCATTTCCCCCCTCGAATGCCCCCATTGTTTGCAGTTTATCGGGTATTAGAGATGATTACAGCCCAGGCAGAACAACTTCTTCTCATAAGGACCGCCACTCTTAAGAAACTGGCAGTGGTCAAGTTTGTCAGAGATGAAAACATTGCCTTGGGCTTGAGCAAAAGGTCAGCCAGAAAGGCTCCCAGTCAGAGATGAGAGCTCAGTGCTGCTGGCTTGAAGGTCAAGTCCACACGAGCTGAAAATTGGCAAAAACGCAGCTGCCTCATAATAACAGACTTCAAGATCTATATATCATGAGACCGAGGGGCCCTCCTGCTCTTTAAGGAACTGCATTGTCTTGGGCAATTCTGAAGACCTGCTTTATAGATGATGCGATGATAACATTCCAGACTGGAATTAACCCCGCCAATAACAGCCAGGGCTCCGGAGCACTTTCTGACTGTGTCGGGCGCCATGCTGAGAGCTCTGCACCCAGCTGCTACCACCACTCCCATTTAACACCCCTCCCATGCACTCGACCAGTATTTACCATGCACTTGTCTAGGTGCTGAGCATCGAGCAGCAACTAAAGAAAAGCCCCTGATCGTATGAAAATCATATTTAAGCTGGGGAAGCAGAGACAAATACAACGCAAATAAACCAACACCCACATAAGAATCTCATACAGTGATGTAGAAAATAAAACAAAAAAAGCCATCAGGAGAGAAGAAATGTGTGGAGGCACATTCTGGCTGGAACCTGAAAGACAGGAGAACACTGGCTATGCTGAGTTCCAGAAGGGCTTAGATCCTGAGGCAGGAAGCAGTGCAGCACATTGGAGGAAGAAGAATGGGACCCACGCCACAGAGCCAGCATGGCGGGAGCAGCGACCAGGTCAGCCAGTGTCCTGGGAGAGGCAGTTGGGGCCAGATGGACTTTCTTAAACAACATCCTCAAATACCTCATACCACCATGAAGAAGTTATTACAAATGATGCACACAGCTATAAAATACCCCACATCTACCTGCTTGGGAAACACACTGCTATAAGAACGTGGTCCATTGTGAGAGTGAAATGGACAGAGGCAGTTTAAGATTTGCTAAACATCTGGCTGGGACTGCAAACAGATCTGAGTTCCAATCCTAGGCCAGCTGCTTAAGTGCTTTGAAACCTCAGTTTTCTATTTGCAAAATGGGCTCATGGATACTAAACACCTAATAGTTGCTGGAGATGTGGGTAAGTTTTAAGTGATGAAATGCATGAAAAGTTCTTTGCACATAGTAAATGTTCAATAAATAAATAATGTTTTCTATTATTGTTAGTCTTGGAGTTTTTGCTCTCATGTCGAAGTAGATCAGTGTTAAAACATATAGCTCATCAATCTCAGAAAAATATAGAGTCATCTTGAAGGAGAGGAGAGAGGAAAAGGGGAGGGGACATATTCAGCCTCTTTCAGGCATTAATTATCTTTTTCTCTTTAGCTAACTCAAATACCAGAACTGGATGGTGAGGGTAAGAGCCAGTGGGGAAAAACAAGAATCTCAGAGTGTGGGGCACCTGCAGGCAAGAGTCACACACAGAAGGCTCTGATGAAATCTTTCTTCTCTCCCACTTCCAAATGAGCTGGCTCAGTCACTGCTTCTTAGACTGGGCTTTAGAGAAACTGCACATCACTGAAAACTGTCTGCAAGCTTCTGACTATGCATTCTTCTGGGGAGAAGTTTAACATACTATAGGACTTTGAGATGAAATTATGTCTAGGATCGACAAGTTAGGGGGAGGTGTATGTGAAACACAATGAACCTCGAGTCAACAATTGTTGAAGAGCTGAGTGTTGAGTACAGGAAAGACTCATGGTATTATTCTGTTTTTGTACACATTTGAGACAACCTGTACACATTCACACAGGGCATATACGTTTATACATTCAATAATTTTTATTCATTTTCTATCTTCTGTTTGCATAAAAGAAAAGTTCCATCATAGCATATTTACTAAGCAAGCACTTAATCTACTAACCTATCACAAGCATAAAATGTCTCATTTTTAGCTTGCTATTCTAGACCCGTACCTGCAATTTCCTTCTAAAGGAGTTGACTTTATGTGGCATGAGCTGATCATGGATTCAATATCATCCCTGTGGTATTATGAGCATGAGTGTTGTGAGCATGAGTACTTCTCAGAGAAACATCTTGTTAACAAGCAAAATAAGTTGGATCTGCCCATGCATTGGACTTGCTCTCCCTGATCAAATCTCACTGATCAAATCAGGAGTATACATTTTAGCCACAAATGAAACTTTAAAAAAAAAAAAAAAAAAAAAAAACTTGTGCATAGGGTACAGAACTGAATTCATATTCACCTTTTCAGATCAAACCAGAGGTCAAAATCAGGACTACGACTTTCAAACAAAATGGCCAGTACCTGTATGTCATATAAAAATGTGATCAACTAAAACCTAAGCTTATATAGGTATGTAAGTGGAGTTTAGTTTTTCTTCACTACAAAAAAAGTCATTTGCAAAAAAATGATTAATCACACCCTACAAAGCAAATTCTCGGAGGGATTTAAGATTTTTTGCAAACCTATAAAAATCTATATAGGTAGGACACATTTATACAAGATCAATATATGTGGTTTGGATAGTCCCATTTGGATTTGTGTGATAAAAATAATAGATAAAGGGTATAAAGAGGAAAAGGGCAGGGTATGTCATTGGAGAACAAAGGTAGGAATTTTGAAAGATAGGAAAATGGGAATATAATAAGACTTCTCATAATTAAGAGAAAGAATTAAAAAGTGAAAACAAAGCAATTACTGAGTGCTTATTATGTTACACGTAGTTTTTCTAAAAGTTTTCAAAGGATTTGCCATTTAATCTTTGCTACAGGTCCATGAGGGAGAGGATGTTATTATGCCCATTTTCAGGATAAGAAAACTGAGGTTTACTCCTAATCACTTTACCAAACACTTCCATGTTATGAGTCACTACAGAATTCATATTTTCAATATAATATTTCTGGTTTTGAAACTATACACAGATATACAGTTTCAAATGTAATAATTATTTCTCCAGAGTATTTCTTTTTGTACTTCTTTATAAATAAGCTTTCCCCTTAAAATAAGGTCCTTACAAGAGTGGACCCTGGTGTTTAACCAAAGCTCTCCCCTGTTTGTAAGTGAAGGGAAGCAGCCCCTCAAGCCAGCAGTCAGTCAACAAAGACAGCACTTAACAACAGAGAAAGTCAAAGTGAACATTTGTTCTGGGAAAACTGCCTGAGGACTTGCGGTAATTTAAGGATTTTTTTTCTTTCTTTCTTTCTTTTCTTATTGGGAGGGGGGGTTGTCAGTCGACAGGCAAACAGAATCTTCCAGACTCAATAGGAATTTTTGTTAACCAAAAGCATCTCAGTATCATGGGATTTGTAAAGGAAAGGTTAAAATACTGTATGATTATAGTCATGTCTTTTACGAGAAAGAAAATAGGCTACTGTATCACAGAAATGCCAGTTGCCATATATTCAATTGCAAACTGGTATCCAAAAATTAGGGAAGAAGAGAAGTGTCCGGATTGCTCCTGTGTTTAAAAAAAAACCAAATCACTATATTATATGACTTGGACAAAAACAAAACTAAAAAGCAATGGTATACTCAATCCCCAACAGTATACCCATTGTGTAGTAGACAGAAAGAAGGACATCAACATGAAAGAAAACACCTCATTTCTGCCCTCCAGGAGCTTACAGTTGGAAGGTCAGGGCAGGGGACAACGGGCGGTGATGCGGTGATGCACACAGAAATCTGCATGAGGTGCTCCTGCCCTTGAAGACAGTGGCTCAGCTCTACAGGCCATTTTCCCCTCCAGGAACATCACAGACCATGTCTGGGGACATTTCTGGCTGTCACAACTGGGCGAGGGGTAGGTGTTGCTATGGCACCTAGAGTCCCAGACGCCAGCGGGACATCCTACAATGCACAGGACAGCCCCTCACAACAAAGAATTCTCTGGATCCAGTGTCAATAATGTCAGAGTATAGAAAACCTACTCTGAGAGAGGCTGTGCTAATTCCCCACCCCTCTCTGCTTACTGGAAGATTTCAGAAAAAGGCACAGAAACTAGTCAAACCACAGGAATGGCATGGAAACCTCACGAACTACTGATGTGTTTCTTTCTTGGCATCTGACGTCCACAGCTATTTCATGTCTAGTCTTGACACGCAGAGGGGACCTTTTCTTGTTAATTAGAGGGAGGAGGAAATGTCATCTTCACTGTTAAATAGCCTAATTCAAAACTCAAGACTTCATTTAAACTTGAGTTCTAGACAGTCACATGGACAGAAGAAGCCATGTTATAAATTGACAATCATCAATTTATCACAGTAATAAACTATGCTCTAAAATTATACTGAATAAAAGGTAAACAATTCTAATGATTCAAAAGGCATACTGAGAACCTACTTTTGGTGTTTCTAAGTCATTCTGAACATCAACTATGAGTGCATGGCTCATATCTGAGGGTGTCACTTAAAAGTCCCTTCTGTCTGATAAAATAGCAAATAAGGGAACATTACTATACTTGCACACAAAACCTGAAATTCGCTCATTCTTAGTTTACAATGTTCACAATTAGCTTACAATGCCTCACATTCATCCTACTTACTCTCCCAAATGACCCACAATAAAATAATAAATCGTTTTTCATCTATTCGTTTCCTACGATTTAAAAAAAGGAGTTATTTCTTTAATATATTAATATTTTAAGAGCTTTCCAAAGTCATTTTTTTCATAATTTTGTATAAGACACAAAGACTTTTCTTTTCTAACTGCATTTAAAAGTATAAACAGAAGCGTGGCAAATGCTGATAGCCGTTAAAGCTGAGAGATGGGGCAGGGGCACATCGTGCTATTCTTTTGTACTTATTAGAAATCTTCCATAATAAAGAGTTAGAAAAACAGAAAAAATAAATAGTTCTTTTAGACATACACACACACACATACACACAAATGTTGCCTTGGTTGTTTACATAATTTAACCCCAATGGCTTCAATGGCAAATTCTTTGGGTTCTTAAAAATTCTAGATCTGGTTTCCTTTTGCTATTTGCCTCCCCACATTAAAAAAAAATGTAAAAAGCACTCAGAAAGACCAAAAAAAAGTGCTAAAGTGCACAAATAGCATTAAATTAAACAACATTCTTCCCAGAAAGTTTTGTCTTAAATGATGCTCATGATAGATAAATACAGACCCAATGACCTTCAATGGACCACCACTTTTATCTGAATGACAAGTGGTTTCAGCTGCCAAACTGAAGCTTTCTTATATTATGCGTATTATCTAATTAGTACTCTGGAAAATACTTGCGTTGTGGACACTGAATTTGAGTGTTCTCTTCTCCCCCTTTTGGTATTGAAAATATGAAATGATGCAGTTATACCTTTACTACTTAATATGCTTAGAAAGTTAACCTTTGATATAAGAGAGAGAGAGATCCTGAAATAATAGAAATGATTAAGGAAAAGCATGTCATAAAAGACTAAATAACACAATATTTTTAGTTCATTTTCCCTTATACATAGAACATGAGTATTTAATTAACAAGCCATATAATTTTTCCATATTCAGAATGGTTATTGGGAGGGTATGAGAATGAGTTGTAACAATTCTCACCCTTTCTGTTCAGGGAAAAGAAAATTAGAAGGGAAAATTAATTTCAGTTGAGTATCTTTTATACATAAGGCATAAGGCCTTTGCATACATTAATCCTACTTTAGGCTCACAATAAACATAAGTGCTACCACTAGTCTCATTTCACAGATGAGAAAATTGGGGGAAGAGGGTTAAATGGCTGGCCCTGATGCCACCTGTGTGTTCTCATATGACCAGACCACAATATGCAGGACGCACCACTGCTTCCCTTTCCAGGAATGACCACGGCCCTGCCACAAGTAATATGGCAAATATGCTTATTTAAAAGGCCCCCAAATGGTTGCCATGTAAAAGAGCACACCACAGAAAATCTACAGAGGAAAGGATATTGAACTCACGGCCTTCAAGACCAGAGACAAACATTTTATGAGCTTTCTTATCAAAAATGTAAATGGTTGGAGAAAACTTAGACAAAAAAGATGAATAAATGGAAGAAAAAATATAACATTATGACATGTGACAACATTATGGTATTTACCTACTTACTGAACAAAGTGTGATTTTAATATGGTCCCCTAGGCAACATTACAGAACTGAAGCATGAGTTGTCCTATTCAAAAAAAACCAAGGCTCCATCTTTTCTAAAAAGGGGATTTATACATACCCCTAAAACATAAAACATACCCACCATCCTGCCCACTAAGATCCTGCGAGATTATATCAGATTTATCCCCTGTGAGTATAGTTCAGATTTCGATTATTAACTTAACTTACGTTTTACTGCTCTTGACCCTTTAACGATACATTCATTGTAGGATCCCATTCCAGGGGACGCCTGGAATTACAAATAGCCCTTTGCTAGATATCAAGGGAGTAGAAGTGGAATTAGCAATAGCCAGGAGAATATAAGGACTATTATATAAGAAGTAGCTTAATGCTGAAAATCCTATGCTTTTCCCCAACTCTTCCAATTTTGTTACACTAATGCATCTTCTACATGAGGCCTTGAATGTAACCATCCCCACCTAAGAGCAGAATTACAACCCAGACTGACTTAAAAGGCTAACTACGGCAAAAGAAAAAGAAAAAGAAAAAGAAAAAGAAAAAGAAAAAAAGAGCGCAGAAACTGTATCAAACCAAATAAAACCATATTTCAGAGTCAGTAATGGTAAACAATACCTAAGAATTTTCCAGGCCCGAGTGCTCATCATGCACATTAACCTAAATGCCAATAACTTAAATATGCACAAATGACACTTCGCTCATTCCCAGAAACAGTCTATTGTGGCTCTTCGAATGCATCCACACACATCCATTTCCTGACTGTAATAGCACCTAC
>VSMD01015006.1:0-10700 GCA_008750895.1 Mirza zaza
GTTTGAGGTTGCAATGAGCTATGATGCTGCCACAATACTCTACCCAAGGCAACAGAGTGACACCCTGTCTCAAAAAATAAAAATAAAAAATGAAAATAACAACACACATTGCGACATAAGCATGGCTACTGTAAAGATCAAAAGAGATAACAGACCTATAACTATGAAGCACTATCAAAACACAGGGTCTTCATTATTATTTGCCCCACAGTTAAAGTTTCCACTGAGGGCAACGTGATTTTTATTTTTAAACATATCGGTTGATTCACAGCAGTCAAAATCAATGATAAGTGTTAGTAAACTACTGAGCTAAGAAGCAGGTTTATGCAAAGAATACCTCTACAAGATCCTTTCTTGGTCTCAACTTTAAAAGGGGTTCACTGAGACGGATGGAACACATTCCACCTTTCCCTTCATAGCTGCATATCCCAGCGCACCTGGAAAACAACCGCCACAAAAATGTGTTACATTTGCCAAATATACACAAAAGGGAAACAGGGATGGAAGAGCAGATCCTTATACATTCTTGGGCAGCTTACACCAAGAAAGCTCCATTGGGAGAATGCTTTCTTGAAAGTATACCCTGTTGGTTAGCAGATACTTGCATTTCACCCAGTTTGTTAGTGAACAGTACCGGCTTCCCTTACCCTAGCCGGGCTGCAACAGCTCAAAGAAGACAATCCCATTCTGCTACTCCCAGTCTCCACTCCACAAGCTATCATCAGTTTGGGGTAGTTAACAAACTGATCTCCAGTAGCACATCTCCAAAATTATAATGGAAGCCTACATAAAGGAGATCTGTACTTTAAACACAACCCTATATCATATTTTAACCAGTTTCACTGTAGGTTGTTTCATATCAGTTAAAAAACAAGCATGCTGGTATACAACTTCATGTGTTTTTTTTGAGACAGAGTGCTGCTCTGTTGGCTGGGCTAGAGTGCTGTGGTGCCAGCCTCGTTCAGAGCAACCTCAAACTCCTGGGCTCAAGCAATCCTTCTGCCTCAGCCTCCCGAGTAGCTGGGACTACAGGCATGCACCGCCATGCCCGGCTAATTTTTTCTATATATTTTAGTTGTCCAGCTAATTTCTTTCTATTTTAAGTAGAGACGGGGTCTCACTCTTGCTCAAGCTGGTCTTGAACTCCTGATCTTTAGCTATCCTCCCGCCTAGGCCTCCCAGAGTGCTAGGAGTACAGGCGTGAGCCACCACACCCTGCCTACAACTTCATCTTAAACTTGTTAACTCTGCCATGCGCAGAAGTGGATTAGTAGTTCAAACTGGAATTTCCCAGACTTAGTGTATAGAAAAGAGATCCTTTTAGACACATCACTGAGGATCCCTTCCCCATTCCAACACACAAGCTCACTACTAAGTAGTGGTTTCCTAACGAGAATAGCACAGCACACATTCTGTGGAGGTTTCTCTGCAGCCTCAGCACTTTCTTAGGGGCAGATTTGGTTGCTTCTCCCTTCTGGGTCCTGGAGCACGATCATAAAACAAATCAGAAGCTTGTTACTTTCAAGTGAGGTGATATTCAAAGAAAATCCTTTTTTCTCATTTTCTCATTAAACGCCTTACCAGTCCAACAGTCCAACTGCGTGAGCCACACATCTTTCTTAGCTGTTTGAGCGGGAGAAGGGTAAGGAAGGGAGGAATACACCAAGAGAGGAGCTGCCAGATCCCAAACCAGACCCTGTCATTTAACGGCCTCCCAGCCTCCGGGGACCGTCGGGCGAGAAAGAAGAGAAACCCGGAGGCTGCGAAGAGCTGCCAGTTCCACCTCCTTCCCTCAGAGGGTGGGAACTCACAGGGTCATTCGCATGCTCCACTTCACCTCGACGGCCTCCAGCTGGCCCCAGAAGAACCGGTCGTTAAACTGCACAAACAGGGCCTGCAAATCCGGGGTGGGGTCCACCAACTCCCAGGACGCGTCCACCAGCGACAGCGGCTCCTGGGCCCGATCGCGCTCCGCGACCTGCAAGTCCCACTCCTCCTGAAGCCGCAGTGCCAAAACCAGGTCCTCATCCATCGCTGCCAGGATCCCAAGCGGGGTCTGCCAGCGTTATCAGGCCGCAAACCCACGCAGCGAAGGCGCGGAGGGCCGGGTCGAACTCCTAGGAGATACCGGCTTCCGGGCCGCTCGCGGGTCGGCCCGCCAATCTCGCGAGAGCTCAGGGAAAACAGGTTTGAGAATGACAACGAGAACTGAGGTTACCCTAAACGCCGAAGCCAAGATTCTGGGACTTAAAAGCAAGTGTTGATGACACCTCCTGGCGGCAGAGAACCAGGATTTCCGAGACCAGGCCGAGGGAGCTTCCGGGAAGCTAGTTACAGCCTTCACACCTCGCCTGTAACTTCAAACTCCGGCTACGCGCTCAGCCCATGCGCAGTGCCTACACCTCTCCGGTTCGCCCGTCACTCACTTCCGCAGTAGCTTCTCCTGCGCATGCGCTCTAAGCACCGGTGCTCTTGCGCAGGCGCACTGTCTCGCTCGGGCCCTCGCGCAGGCGCAGTGTCTGCAGTTCAGAACCGGGCGCAGGCGTACTCGTCACGTTCCCATCCTACTTCCTCAGCCCTGCAGCTCAGCGGGGTTTGGGTGGGTCTCCACAGCGGCGGTGAGTGACAGTGACTGCGTGAGACCCGGACGGAAATGGTGATGGCGATGTCAGACAGTGGGGCGAGCCGCCTGCGGCGGCAGCTGGAGTCGGGCGGCTTTGAGGCGCGGCTGTACGTGAAGCAGCTCTCGCAGCAGTCGGACGGGGACCGGGACCTGCAGGAGCACCGGCAGCGCATCCAGGCGCTGGCGGAGGAGACGGCGCAGAACCTGAAGCGCAACGTCTACCAGAACTACCGGCAGTTCATAGAGACGGCCCGCGAGATCTCCTACCTGGAGAGCGAGATGTACCAGCTCAGCCATCTGCTGACCGAGCAGAAGAGCAGCCTGGAGAGCATCCCGCTTACCCTGCTGCCCGCCGCCGCCGCCGCCGCCGCCGGGGCCGCCGCCGCCTCTGGAGGGGAGGAGGGAGGTGGCGGTGCCGGCGGCCGAGACCACCTCCGAGGCCAGACTGGCTTTTTTCCCACCCCTGGGGGCTCCTCTCGCGACAGTTCCGGTCCGGGCGAGGAAGGCAAGCAGCGCACTCTCACCACCCTGCTTGAGAAGGTGGAAGGCTGCAGGCACCTGCTGGAGACGCCGGGACAGTACCTGGTGTACAACGGGGACCTGGTGGAATACGAGGCGGACCACATGGCCCAACTGCAGCGGGTGCACGGCTTTCTGATGAACGACTGTTTGTTGGTGGCCACCTGGCTGCCGCAGAGGCGGGGGATGTATCGCTACAACGCTCTCTATCCCCTGGATGGTTTGGCCGTTGTCAATGTCAAGGACAACCCGCCCATGAAGGACATGTTCAAACTGCTAATGTTCCCCGAGAGCAGAATTTTTCAGGCCGAAAATGCTAAAATCAAACGAGAGTGGCTGGAAGTGCTAGAGGAAACCAAGAGAGCCCTCAGTGAAAAAAGACGAAGGGAGCAGGAGGAGGCAGCGGCCCCTCGAGGGCCACCCCAAGTGACTTCCAAGGCCAGTAACCCGTTTGAGGATGAAGAAGAAAAAGAACCAGCTGTTCGTGAGGTAGAGGAAGAGAAGGTAGACCTCTCGATGGAATGGATCCAAGAGTTACCTGAAGACCTGGATGTCTGTATTGCCCAGAGGGACTTTGAAGGGGCTGTTGACCTACTGGATAAATTGAACCATTACCTGGAAGATAAGCCAAGTCCACCTCCTGTTAAAGAGCTAAGGGCCAAAGTGGATGAGCGTGTTCGACAGCTGACTGAGGTGCTAGTGTTCGAACTCTCCCCAGATCGTTCCCTGAGAGGTGGTCCCAAGGCTACTCGCAGGGCGGTTTCTCAACTAATCCGTCTGGGCCAGTGCACGAAAGCTTGTGAATTGTTTTTGAGAAACAGGGCAGCAGCTGTGCATACTGCAATACGTCAGCTTCGCATTGAAGGTGCCACTTTACTCTATATTCATAAACTCTGCCATGTCTTCTTTACCAGCCTTCTTGAAACTGCGAGAGAATTTGAGATAGATTTTGCAGGCACTGACAGCGGCTGCTACTCTGCCTTTGTGGTCTGGGCAAGATCAGCCATGGGCATGTTCGTGGATGCTTTTAGCAAGCAGGTGTTTGACAGTAAGGAGAGCCTTTCTACAGCAGCCGAGTGTGTAAAAGTAGCTAAGGAGCACTGCCAGCAACTGGGTGATATCGGACTAGACCTCACCTTCATCATCCATGCCCTTCTGGTGAAAGACATCCAAGGGGCTTTGCACAGTTACAAAGAAATCATCATTGAAGCCACTAAGCATCGCAACTCCGAAGAGATGTGGAGGAGGATGAACTTGATGACTCCAGAAGCCCTAGGTAAGCTCAAAGAAGAGATGAAAAGTTGTGGGGTAAGTAACTTTGAGCAGTACACAGGGGATGACTGCTGGGTGAACCTAAGTTACACAGTGGTTGCTTTCACCAAACAGACCATGGGCTTCTTGGAAGAGGCACTGAAGCTGTACTTCCCGGAGCTGCACATGGTACTTTTGGAGAGCTTGGTGGAAATCATTTTGGTTGCTGTCCAGCATGTGGATTATAGTCTTCGGTGTGAGCAGGATCCGGAGAAGAAGGCTTTTATCAGACAGAATGCATCCTTTCTATATGAAACAGTCCTCCCTGTGGTGGAGAAAAGGTTTGAAGAAGGTGTGGGGAAACCTGCAAAGCAACTCCAAGACCTGAGGAATGCATCTAGACTTATCCGTGTGAATCCCGAAAGTACAACGTCAGTGGTCTGATTGTTTAGGTCTGTTTATATGTGTACATATATATTGCTTATATATTATTTATATTTATATTAAGTTGCATTAGCATATTCTTTATAGTCTCAAACACAGCTTAAAAATAAAAGTGCCCTCTTAGAAATGCAAAATCAAAAAGACAAAAAATTTTTAAATTAAGGCCAAATAACAAAAAATATTGGAATTATTAAAATCTATAGTATGCTATCCTTTTAAATTATGCTAATTCTCTACTGAATGTATGCTCACACTATAGTATTTCAGTTTTATCCTTTGAGTCAAAATACATTTTCTCACATTATATATTATGTGACACAGAGTCATAACATCTATAAATACATAGTATGAGTATGTTGTGAAGTTTCCCAGTTCGCTAAAATGTTAGGTTTCTTAAAGTGCCATGTAAAACACCCTGCCTTATACACTTTCCCCCTCCTTAAAATGTAATTGAACAATTTGGGGAAAAGAAAGGAGTTGGGAACATTGGTTTTAGGGTAAATTTTTGTCAAAAGAATTATTTCTTGAAACTAGCTAGTGTATGGACTCTTCGATCCTTATGTAATACAAGAGGAAGCTTTCAGAAAAAATAATTCAGCAAATATTTCCAACATAATTCGAAGACTAATTTTTAGTTGGTAATTAGCAGCTTCATAATATCTGATTTGGGAGCATTTACTTGCAAATCTTAAGGACTGTGACACATTTTTTTTCAACATATTCTAGAATTGTCTGAGTTTCCAGCTGGAACTTGTGTCGTTGTCATTATTTTAAAAAATAAAGATAATAATAAACAGAATACAGTGAGGAACCTGGCTGTGGCCACCAAGTTTTAGCTGCCCTCTCACGGCCTCCCAGCCCTTCCAGTGCAGGTTGTATAGCGGCTCAGGCTTCATCAAATGGAAAAAAGGTTTTCATTCAAGCAGTTATTTAGACTTCAGGGTCTGGGTGGATGGGAAATTAGAAAAAATCATATGTACCTGGTGTTCTCAAGTAAGACTATTCCGAGAAGAGATTTGGTTTTTTTGTAACAAAGTGAAGAACAATGTGCTCAAAGCAGAGGGAAGACAGAACCTTCTCTGACTCCTAGAATGCCTATGCTGCATTTCTCTTGTTTGATTTTTAAAAGTGAATATAATACTTCCAATTGTTTAGTAAAACAAAAATAGCTAAAGAAATGTGAGCTTCCTAAGGTTTCTAAACTATTGCTTCTATTGTATATTTATTATATAACATTCCTCATACTTTGAGAGAAATTGTGCTTGCTAGGATATGTTTTTTCCCTAGCTTCTAGTTGGGATTCTTGTTCATAAGTGCCATTGTTGATGCCAGTGATTTCAAAAGGTCATTTCTTTTACCTGAATAAAAATGGTGATAGTAAGACTAAAAATTATGTGAAACCTAAAATAGATTCCAAATAGTGGCCCAGGGTTGTAAAACTCCTTGAATTACTCATGTGCCAGAACAGCCCTTTTGTTTTCTTTTTAGCTATGCATATTTAAAAGGTTGAAAATTGTCAGTTACAGATTTCCTTTTACTAATTTTTTTCACATAACTTGAAGGATTTTCTAGATAACCGTAACTGGATATCTCAGCTGAGCAAAGACAGTTGTAATTTGTCTTTTTTAAGATTACTGAAAACTTGAATTTGATCAAATTTTGTGATTATTATGATTATTTTGTGCCATTTACAGGTTCCAATATTATATTGTACACCACACGTATTGTGTAAATATATGATGCTGGATCCATGAAATGATACTTCTGAAATCAAAATTTCTCTTAAGGCATGAAGTTGTAAAAACTTAAATGTGTATACTCCAATATTTAAATGGTTGCTTCTTCATGGAACTGTCTGCTTTGTAAACTGGAAGTACAGAATTTTCTTTTGTTAAAATTTGTGTGTTCCTTCACAGTTGTAGCTGAAAGAAGTATAGTTTTGGTGAATCAATTAGTGTGGGAAGTGGATTAAAGACCATCAGTGTTGTAATGTCTTTGTGCCTAGGCAGAACGATTATGTTGTATTCCTCAAAGTGGAGTGAAAGCTCTTCTAATTTTTTAGTTTCTATTAGACTCCAAAACAAGTTCTAAAAATTGAATGCAGTTAGAGATTGTCCAGAAATATAGTACATACAGAAATATACCACTTAAGTGTTGATTATCTTTCCTTGTTTGCTTCAAGCACAACACTGTCACTGGAGCTTGGAATTACACACTTGATTGAATTAGTTACTGTTGGGGAAAAAAGTCACTCTGTGGAATTAAATCTCTTTTTGATTAAAGCCTTATTTCACTTAAGTGCTAAATACTCACTAGTTTTTGTTCAAATACTACCTATAGTTTAATTATTGGCACTTGCATTTTACAACTTGATATCTTACCTAGGATTGGGAATTTGGGACTTGACATGGAGTATAAAATCAGTATATGTACATTTTGCTTATTGACAATGCTGTGTCATGAGGGAATCTGAAATGTTTTGTAAAAATAAAGCTTAAAAACTTACACTGGATAAAATTGATACTACAATGTTTTACCTATTTCTCTTCTTTAATCAGTGTTTATTCTTATATTTTTGTTACTGAAATATTCTTTCAAGAGCCTAGTTTGTTTTTTGTTTATTTATGTGAGGATAGATAGGAACCTATTTGCTAATTTAAATAAGTGTTCTGCTTACTGTCATAATTGTGAATAAATCAGTTCTCAATTTCTTAGGACTCCTGTGAATGGAAAATTTCAGATGTACAAAATGTCAATTTACTCTAAAAAGTAGATTTAATGCCATCTGCACATCCCTGAATAAAGAAAGTAAAATGTAAGCCATGAGACCTAGGAACTAAATGACAAGGTCCTTCTTTTAAAAATATCATATAGATACTGAGGAAATGATCCTGTATTTAAAAGCATTGAATGCTGTACCTCACATTGACTATAATGTGGGGACAGGGAAGACAAAATAAATTTAAGCATGCTTTGTCCTATTAAGATGCTTAAAAATTGGGAAAAACCAACAAATACAAATTAGAGAATAATTAAATGTGCAGCTGTGTACAGTGGGACTACGGAGAAGGAAGACAGCAGTGTGATTTTAAGGAGTCTAGAAAGTTCTTGTGAAATTGTTGGCATTTGAGCTGGCCCTTGAAGAATGGACAAGACTTAGATGTGCAGGGAAAAAGCAAGAGCATGACCTGAGCAAAGACACAGAAATAAGTGGAAATACAGCTGTCACATGAAGAGACCTGCTTGGATGGGTTGCTGAGTGTGGGAAAAGGTAAATAAGCAATGTGTGCTTATTACAGAAATGTAAATCCATGCAGAAGGGTATGAAGCGAACAGCCAAAGTCCTCACTCCTATCCAGACTCCCCAACAATCCCATTCACTAGAGGTAACCACTGGTGAGAGTTTTATGTACATTCTTTCTCCCAGATGCTGGATTATATTTTATATGTACAGTTCTGCCTCTTGTTTTTAGACACAATAATTCAGTATTTTTAAGACATCTCACATCAACAGCTATAGCTGTACCTCACTGGGTTATTTTTTTTTTTCTGTCGTGGAATAGTATTCAGTCACAGCGAATGGATATATCATAATTTTTCATTTTCCAATTACTTTGTTGGTTTCAGGTTTTGGTGATTACAAAAAAATCCTTTAAAAATTGTGTGTGTGTGTATATGTACATATATATATTTCATATATATATGAAATCTTTGCCTACTTGTGTGAATATATCTATAGGATGCATTTCTAGAAATTGCTCTGCCAAGCTATACATTTTAAATTTAGGTAAACATTGCCAAATTGCTCCTCAGGAAGGGTATATGTATCATTTTACATTCTCCCCAACAGTATAGGAAAATGTCTGCTTCCATGAATGCTCATGAAAATGTATTCATTTTTCAAATAATAATCTTAGTAATAAGATTTATTCATTTTACTGATCTTTTCTGTGAAAAAATGGCATCTGGTTTTGTAATTTTTAGAGGTTGGGCAACTTCATATTTCTTTTATTTCTGTTAAACCGGTGGTCCTCAACCTTTTTGGCACCAGGGATGAGTTTCATGGAAGACAATTTTTCCACAGACCCAGGGCACTGGGGGGGAGGGAGGGTGTTCAGGATGATTCAAGCACATTACATTGATTGTGGAGTCAAACCTCTGCTCCTGATCATCTGTATTTGCAGCCGCTCCCCAGTGCTAGCATCACCGCCTCAGCTCCACACAGATCATCAGGCAGTAGATTCTCATAAGGAGCGCGTGGCCTAGATCCTTTTCTTGCATTTGCAGTTTACAGTTAGGGTTTGTGCTTCTATGAGAATCTAATGCCCAGCTGATCTGACAGGAGGCGGAACTCAGGCAGTGACACCAGCAATGGGGAGCGGCTGTCAATACAGATGAAGCTTCGCTGGCTCACCTGTTGTTCACATCCCGCTGTGGGGCCTGGTTTCTAAAAGGCCGCAGACCAGTAGTGGCCTTTCGCCTGGGGGTTGGGGACTGCAGCGTTAAACTACCTAGTTATGTCCTTTGCCTTTTATCTCTTAGATTATCATTGTATTATGATTTTGTAGGAGTTTATTATGTATTTAGGAAATTAACCTTTCATGTGTACTGCTGTGGTTTTTCTTAGTTTGTCATTTATATATCCATTTATTTATTTTCATAATGCAGTAAATTTTAACCTGTTACGAAGCCCGATTTATGTGGGTTTTCTCCTTTAAGACCAGGGCTTCAAAAGGCCTTATCCATTTTCAGATTCTAAGAATATTCACTCATGTTTTTCTTCTAGTAATGATTATATTTTGATATTTGAAGTTTTGCTTCATCTATAATTCATTTTAGAGTAAAGAAGGATGCCAGAATCCTGTTTTCACACAAATGATTAGCAAGTTGTCACAGCAATTTTGAATCATCCTTTTCCCCCACTGATTTGAAATGCCATTTTCAATACTAAATTTATGTACATTTATACTGGATGTATATCTGGGTACATATTTAGACTCTATGTACTATTTGGATGATATTTGTATTTCTGTCCAATAGCAAGCCATTTTAATTAACTGTAGTCTATAGTTTTATAACTGGTAGGACTGGTCTCATTTTTCTGTTTCAGGTTTTTCCTAAGTACAGTCATCCCTTCGTATCCGAAGTGATTTATTTCTAGGACCTCCCTAGTATATCAAAATCCATGGATGCTCAAGTTCTTGATATAAAATGGCATGGAATATGCCTGTAACCTATGCAGTCTTCCCATATATTTTAAATCATCTCTAAATTACTTATAATACTTAATACAATGTAAATGCTATGTAAATAGTTATACTGTTATTTAGGGAATAATGACATGAAAAAAAGCCTACACATGTTCACAGTACAGATGCAGTTTTTGTTGTTTTGGAGGGGGGGTTGAGACGGTCTCAGTCTAGAGTGCAGTGGCAACATCATACCCCACTGCAACCTCAAATTCCTGGCCTCAAGCAATCCTCCTGCCTTGGCCTCCCAAAGTATTAGGATTACAGGTGTGAGCCACTGTGTCCAATCTGGATGCAGGTTTTTTTTTTTTTTTTTTTTTTTTTGAGACAGAGTCTTACTTTATTGCCCAGGCTAGAGTGAGTGCCGTGGCGTCAGCCTAGCTCACAGCAACCTCAAACTCCTGGGCTCAAGCAATCCTGCTGCCTCAGCCTCCCAAGTAGCTGGGACTACAGGCATGTGCCACCATGCCCGGCTAATTTTTTCTCTATATATTAGTTGGCCAATTAATTTCTTTCTATTTTTATAGTAGAGATGGGGGTCTCGCTCTTGCTCAGGCTGGTCTCGAACTTCTGAGCTCAAACGATCCGCCCACCTCGGCCTCCCAGAGAGCTAG
>VSMD01015010.1:0-13438 GCA_008750895.1 Mirza zaza
CGGGCGCGATGGCTCAAGCCTGTAATCCTAGCTCTCTGGGAGGCCGAGGTGGGCGGATCGTTTGAGCTCAGGAGTTCGAGACCAGCCTGAGCAAGAGCGAGACCCCATCTCTACTATAAACAGAAAGAAATTAATTGGCCAACTAATATATATAGAAAAAATGAGCCTGGCATGGTGGCACATGCCTGTAGTCCCAGCTACTCGGGAGGCTGAGGCAGCAGGATTGCTTGAGCCCAGGAGTTTGAGGTTGCTGTGAGCTAGGCTGACGCCACGGCACTCACTCTAGCCTGGGCAATAAAGTGAGACTCTGTCTCAAAAAAAAAAAAATTAAAAAAAAAAAAAAAAAAAAGATGAAAGAGAACGCAGAATAGGTCTGAAACATATTTGGCAAAGAGCTAAGTTCCCTTTTATGAAAAAAGCTCTTTAAAATCCAAAGGAAAAGGACTATTTCCTCAATTGCCTTGGTTCAAAGCGAGCCAAGAATCCGAGCAGGCAATATGCCCAAAAGGGGCTGTTCTCCCTCTTGGCCACACATCAAATGTTTGGAAACAACGGGCTTGTGGTGAGCCTTCGCTCCCACTGCCCATTGGCCCACCTGCCCCCTGACGTCTCCGGTCCGGAACGGAACCCGAGTCCAGAGGAAGTTGCCCGACACACAGAGCGGAGACACGCCCACGTCCCCCGCTGTGGATTCCGCAGGTCTGGACAGGAACGCAGGTGTGTGTGACCCCGCACCTCCTCTTGGCAAAAGCAAGAGGGAGGAGGCGGTGTTGGTTGAATGCCGTGACGGATGTGGACGCACAAGTCCGAAGGGACCAGGACAGTCACCGACTCCCTCAGGGCCTGTCGGTAGGCCCCCCAGTGGAATAGGGACAGGAGAGAGCTGCCCCCCACACAGTCCCCCTGGCAAGGCGCCAAGGCCCCCTTCCCTGCCATTGGCATGCCCCTCACCAGACGCCCTCCGTCCACCGTGAGGCCATCAGCGACCCCGGGTACTGACTGTCCCAGTACTATGACTTATAAGAAGCATTTTATTTTGCTCATGACCCTGGAAATCATCAGGACTTCAGAAAGGACCCAGCAGAACAGCTGGGACTGCCATCATCTAAGGCCACAACTGGCTCACTGCCGATGGGACGGGGGTTTGTGATAGATTTGCTGAAAAGTAATTCACGTGCCGTATGATCCACTCACTTAAGCATACACGTCCATGACTTTCAGGACAGTCACAGAGGTCCATATCCAAACCACAATCAACTTTAGGATATTTTCATTGCCCGAGAAAAATACCCCATACTCCTCAGCCATCACCTCCAATGTCCCCACCCCGTTCCTGCCCTAGGCAGCCACGAGTTTACTTTCTCTCTGTATAGATGGACCTATTCTGGCCATTTTGTGCAAGTGCAAATCAGACTATGTAGGATCTTCTCTGTCTGGTTTCTTTCCCTCGGCTTGTTTAAAAGGTTGCTCCATGTCATACCCTCTATCGCTGCTTCATTTCTTCTTGTTACCAAATAATAGTCCATCATATATATATGCCATATTTTATTTATCCATTCATCAATCAATGAGTGTTTGGGTTGTTTCTACTTTTGGGTTATTGTGAATAACACTGCTACAATCATTCCTGTTCAAACTTTTGTGTGAACATACATTTTTATTTCTGTTGGGTATATACCTAGAAGTGGAATTACTGGGTCACCGATTAATCTATGTTTAAGTGTATGAGGTTTCCAATTTCGCTACATGCCCACCACACAGCTGTGAGTAGAGGGCAGCTTCAGCTGCGGTAGCAACAGGCAGAACGGAAAACAAGGCAGGTCTGGAGCTGTGGAGCTGGTTGAGCTAACAGAGACTGGAAAAAAAGGAGTCAGAGGCAACCCTCATACAAGAAGTGGCTTAAGCAGCAGGTGGTGGCAGCATGTACCTGAATGGGGAGTGGACAGGTTTGGGCAGGAAATGTGAAGGGTTGAATTGGGGCAAGTGGAGTGTCAGATACCTGCAAGGTGCACCTGTCTTAAGTGTCCTCACCCCACCTCCACTTGCCAAATAATCCCCAGACCACTGCCCCATTTTATATTTCATTAGCACTCAGGAATAGTCTTATATATTTGCTCATTGGTCTGTTGTCCCCCCTGCCAAACCCCATCATATAAAGAAGATCTTTTCCACCTGTGATACCTGAATAATGTCCCATCACTCATTCAGCCTGGCCCCTCTTCTGAACATATGAGATTCGCATCATTTGCTATTGTTATCAACAGTATGATGATCATTCTAGGCATACCTCCAATTTCTTGCTTAGGACAAATTCCAGAAAAATCACATAGTCAACAAGTGTGCAAATGTAACGAGCTGCATCTCCTCCAGGCCTGTGAAAGAATTATTCATTTGTGTGTGTTCATGAGAGAGAGACAGAGAGATGGAGAGAGACAGAAACGGAGACAATACATAAGCCATGTACGTAGTTCATTAGACTCTTGAAATCAGGAAGTAAAGATTCTGTGCATAAACTTAACAATTGACACATACAGACATGCATCGCTTAACAGCAGGGATACACTCTAAGAAATGTGTCATTAGGAGATTCTGTCGGCATGGGAACATCACAGAGTGCATTTACACAAACCTAGGTGGCGTAGCTTGCTACACGCCTGGGCATAGCATTTGCTCCTGGGCTACAAACCTGTGCAGCATGTTACTGTGCTGAATACTGTTGGCAATTTTAACACAATGGTGAGTATTTGTGTATCTAAGCATATCTAAACATAGAAAAGTACAGTAAAAATAGAGTGCTATAAACTTATGGGACCACCGTTGTACATGTGGTCTGTCGTTGACCAAACATCTCTATGTGGCCCATGACTGCACCTCATTCCTACATGAAAGCCAGTGGAGAGCGGTGAGAAAGATGCAGGAAAGGAAATGAGGGAAGGGAGAAGAAAAAGAGAAACATGGAAAAAAACACAAGCCAAATGGGGCAAAAAAGTAGGAACAAAAGGGTAGTTTTGAGGCCAGGCAAGAGGTGAGACAAGGCAACTGAGCTCGCCTGGGGAGGACAGAGGAAGGAAGGAAGGAAGGACAGACACACGCACTGGTGGCTCCCCCCCTTCCGCCCCGCTTCCTGTGCCTCTGAGGCTTTGGCTGTCTTTCCTCCTCCACCACCTTCTTCCTGCTGCCTAGCTCAGGTGAATTCTTTAATGCACAGTCAATTCCCAAATATGGGCTGGAGTCTCCTGAGAAAGCAGTCCTTGAACCTCGACCCTCCCCCTGGGGCTGGGGGTGGGCGCCACAGGTGTACTGGGAGGAGATGTTACCTGAGCATCCCCTTTCCAGCCCTTCCTGATTTGGGCCTGTGAGTGCTCTTACTTCCTGTGAGAGGTGCCTGCAAAGATGCCCGCTATCCCTGGGGAGGCATCCCTGTCACCTGGTCATTCTGATGACTTTTGCTCTCTCTAGGTGGAGGCACCTGTATAATTTGAGGTGCATTCAGGTTCAGAATTATTACATTTTCCAAATGAATATGACATGACATCATGACATGAAATGGTGGCTTTACTTAGTATGTCAAGAAATATATTCTGAGGCCTCCTGTGTGGCCAGGCCGGCTTGTTTTAAACACAGCAGTTGGGGTGGGGGTCCACAGAGCATGAAAAGTGGGGTGCTACCTGTGCAGTCACTCATGTGGGTCCCCTCAACTGTGTAGCCTTTCCTCAGGGTCTCTTAGCTTCTCCAGGTAAGCACTAATAGTAAAAAAGATAGTTATCTACCTGTTTTTAAAAGTTTATACTAGTTTGTTCATTTTCTGGCCTCATTGCACTTTCTGAAATGTCTAAAGTATCTTTTCTAGTTCTGGAGATCCGTTGTCATTCGTCTGTTTACACATAGTCTTTCTTGGTCACTTTGTTTTACAGTTATCTTTTATAAACATTATATTGCTGGACCTTGGATACTTAACAAATATGAAATTACCTGTCTTCTGGTGGGCAAATTTAATACATTCACATTTGTATGATCACTGTTTTCTTTTAATCTGTACACAGATGATTTCTTTTGTTTTGTTTTGTTTTGTTTTTTGTTTTTTTTGGGCCCAAGTCTCACTGTGTTGTCCAGGCTAGAGTGCAGTGGCGTCAGCCTAGCTCACAGAGACCTCAAACTCCCGGGCTCAAGCGATCCTCCTGCCTCAGCCTCCCGAGTAGCTGGGACTAGTAGGAGTTGCTGAATCGGGAAAGAGCCTGCAGATATTTCGCTTATTCCATCACAACTCCACCGTCAGAAGGAAGCGTGGGGGTCCAATCCCTGGGACTTTTCTTACTACTATAGTCATCATTTATTTAATTATAGTCTCTGACAATTGTTTTCCTCTAGTATAGACAAAAATCCTATTTTAAAAAGTGTTATTTTTAATCATCATCAATGAACCAGATTCATTGTTATAATAGAAGACTCAGGATCTGTTCATGTCTTCCAGGCACAAATGCTGAGGCTCCTTAGTGGGGTGTTTTCCATGGATGCCCCTTCTCAGAGGCCCTTCCTTCTCCAGTTCCCCATTGGCTGTATCTGAAGAGGAAAGAGGAGCCTTGTCCTGCTTCCTGCCTATAGATGCCTGGACGCTCCTGCCTGTGGATGTCTGAGTTTAATTTCCAAACACTCAAAGTCTCACTTGGTTCCAACTGGTAGCTCATTTGGCAATAAAATTTTCCAAGAATTGTATTTGTCTTTTATCTGCTTTATTCTAATCAGTTCCATGAGCCATTAGCTGCACTCACTGTTCAAGACACATCTGTTTTTATTTCTTTATATTTTTAGAATTTTAAAATATTTTTATGGATATATAGTGGTTGTACCTATTCATGGGGTACATGCGAAATTCTGATACAAGCATACAGTCGGGGTAACTGGGGTATCTATGGGCTCAAGTATTTATCCATTCTTCGTGTGAGGCCAATTCAAATTCCACTTTTCTAGTTGTTCTGAAATATACACTATCCCGGGACTTTTGAGCTATCGATCCTGTGACCTGCAGTCTGGAACCAGGCCTTGTTTTATGGATGAAGTTGCTATACCATGCAGCAAGTTAAAGCTAGTTTCACCACAGGGTCAAGTTCACCATCTGCAGCAGGCAGAGTCCCAATGTCCTGCTCTTTTTCTGCTGGCCAGGGGAGGCGCAGTGACCTTCAGTAGGCACACAGCACCCTTGGTGTGTGCCCTGGTCCCTGCTAGGCCCAGGCGTGGGCCCGAGCTTCCTGGCAGGGAGGGGCAGAAAGGGTTCCAGAAGCAGAGCAAGCCGGTCCCCTTGGGGTGAGCTGCTGCCTTGGGAGGCTCCCAGGCCTGTCACTGCAGCATCACTGGAGGGGCCTCTGAGGGAGGGGACAGGGATGAGGGCTCTGGGGAGGAAAGGAAGCAGCATCTTCACCCTCTCTGTTGTCTTCCCCAGCACGGCCCCAGACTCTCATTCCTGTCCACGTGGAGGGAAGGGTGCGTGCCATACACGCCTCCTGTGCTTAGACTAAACCCGGGGGCCTCCGGAACTCCAGCCCCCACTCACCTCCAACCTGGGACCTTCCGTTCTCCGGGCAAGAGCACTGCAGTCTCTGGTTTGTCCCTGGCCTACTTTGATGTTGCAACAATCAAACTCTGTAAGATCAGGGACAAAAGTGACCATAGAAGTAACATTTTTCATCTGTTTCCTGGGACACGGAGTACAGCGGGCCAGTGGGAGGAGGTCGCAGAAGCAAGGTCACTTGTCTCCCTGCCTCTCCCATCTGTGCCTGTAGCTGTGACAGACTGCATTAGTGACTCATAAAAGTAAGTGTCCAAATACATCGCAGCCGAGACAGGAACAGCCAGACCCCCCACTGTGAAGGACGTCAAGACCACTAAGCACTGCCACCCCACCCACTCCCCAGGTCCCCCACAGCCCCTCCGAGACGGGCAGGTGCGCTGTCCTCCCTGTTGTGGGTGAGCCACTGAGGGTTGCATTGTGTGGCAAAGGCCTTAAAACCAGGCAGTGGCAGAGCTGTGACCCCTGCCTTTTTCAGGGTCCATGGGCTGGATCACCAATGCCATCCGGTGTCCACGGGGCTCCCGCAGAGCCGACTCCGCTTCTGACCTGACTTCCCACTGGCCAGTCGGGATGCCGTGGCCCAGCCAAGGCTTTGAAACTCATTTCCCCTGTGCTCAAACACGGGGAAGAAAGCAAGCTCCTAGCTAGGACTGCTGACCGGTAGTCGTGCACTGCCTGGCTGCATAGGTGGGTGAAATATTGCAGGGAGGGGTCTCCCTGCAGTCCCCAGGCCCTCCTCCACTGCCACTAGAGCCCCACCCCACAGCCACGACTGATTGCAACCCAGACCACACAGCCGAGGAGTCTGGGGGCTGCCGGTCACTGGAGAGCATGCCCACTCAGGGTGGGCGGGGACAGCAGTGTGCGCACGTGTGCCTGTGTGTGAGGAAAGTCCCTGCATAGGGGCCGCTAAGCCCGGGGAGGGGATGCTCCCTGCATGACTGGCCACGATGCAGGAGCAGAGAAGGCAGAAGGCCTCATGGGGAAAGGACCAGACAGCTCTGGGCAGAGGCACCGTCAGCCATCACCACCGCCAGCGGCGTGACCAGGTCCACAGAGGGGGCTGTCCAGGCACTGAAGTTGTCTCTCCTCTCCCTGAGGCTCTGCACTGGCCCAGGGGCGGGGGGCAGAGGCCACAGGAGGGCCTGAGGGTCAAGTTCCCATCCATTTGGTGGGGGTCGATGGTGCTGAGTTGGTCCGGCACCAGCAGAAGGCTGCTGAACTAGGAAAAAGTTTATTTTTGTCACTTCTCTTTGGTCTATGGTAAAGAACAACTAATTTTGTGAGAGAAGGAAATGCACTAATAAATAGCATGGATGAAGCTTCAAACCTACTCTACAGCCCTTCGATTTGGAGAGGAGAAGGGCGTTTTCTATTTGGCTTTCATTTTGTGGCAAAAGTAATACAATTGGCCCCAAGTGCGAGGGAGGTCGCAGGGCTAGGAGATAGCAAGCCGTGCGAGTGTGCCACCCTCGGCTGCCTGTCACATCCTGGGTCCTGCAGGGAAATCAGAGACACATTCCACAGGGTATCTGGGAAGAGTTAACGGAAGGATTATTTGCCAAGGAAACCAACCAGGGCGGTTAAAGGACCTCTGGTCAGCAAAAGGGGAGCATCTTCCATTCCTAAACCCCAAGGGCTGAAGGAAGGTGGTCGCCAAGCCCGGGGTATTAGCTTACTGTAGCTGCTGAACAAATGTCACCAACGTGGCAGCTTACAACACGAGTTTAGTATGGTACAGCTCTGAAAGTCAGAAGTTAGAAATGGGTATCACTGGGCTGAAATCAGATTGTTGGCTGGGCTGTGTCCCTTCTGGCAGCTCAAGGAAAGAACCCATTTCCTAGCCTGTGCCAGCTCCCTAGAAGCTGCTCACATTTCTTGACTTGTGGTCTCCTTCCATCTTTAAAGCCAGCAGGGAGCTGAGTTCTTCTCTCACTGAATCACTTCAACTCGCTCCCCTGCCTCTCTCTTCTATCTTTTAAGGAAGTTGGGGGCCCAACTGGATAACCCAGATAATCTCCCTATTTCAAGGTCAGCCAATTAGCAACCTTAGTTCCATCTGCAACCTTAATGTCCCCTTGCCAGATTGCATAACACAGCCACGTCCATAGTCCATAGGGATTAGGATGCAGATGTCTTTGGGAGCCATTGCTCTGCCCACCACACCTGACGGAGCAGCTGCAGACCCCCCCGCACCCATACTCATGACGTCTGTGCGGTGGTATCCTCACATGGTCCCTCCTTGGTTCCTGGGGTGTCCATGTTACCTCCCCATAACCTCTAAGCCCCTCAAGTTACCATCAAAGGAATCCACGAATATTTCACTTTTGTTATACCAGGAAGTAAGAAAAGTGCCAATATATCACAATAGAATAAAATCACAACATTCTTCAGTACAAACTATCAGCAACTGGGAAAAATTTCCATTTACAGCAACAACTAAAAGCCACT
Organism: Mirza zaza; assembly: GCA_008750895.1. Classification (NCBI taxonomy): domain Eukaryota; kingdom Metazoa; phylum Chordata; class Mammalia; order Primates; family Cheirogaleidae; genus Mirza; species Mirza zaza. The sequence continues at coordinate 8,018 of VSMD01015010.1, forward strand.
CAAATGCTATTTAGGAGTAAAATTAGGAAAGGGATACAAAATAAAAAAGAATTTGCAGGATTTAAATAATCTAGTGTATTCTATATCCTAAAAATGTCAATTGTCCTGCAAGTAGATTTATAGACTCGGGGTGGGGATTATAAATTGATACCCACAAGTTTTCGAGAATCTAGGGCAGTGCTTCTCATGCTTTAATGCACACACAAACCACCTGGGATCTTATGAAAACGCAGATTCTGAATCAGTGAGTCTGGGACGAGTGTGAGGTGCAGCGTTTCTGACAAGCCCCCACGTGCAGCTGATGCAGCTTTTCCAGGACCACAGCTGCACAGCACGCCAATGGGAAAACACCTTATTCCCCCTGGGACCCACCTCAGTGAGGACATTGCTTAGGGAAAGGGCCAGAATCAGGAGCAAATTAGACCGTGCGTGCCCACACTATTTCCTGTTCTTGCAGACCTGGTTGGGTTTTTGAGGTAGATGTTTACAACGATGAGGTGAAGAGGGTTTTGTTGGTCTATATTTTTAAATTTCAAGGTACTCTATACTCCTTTCCAAAACCTCTATGCACATATGTGCTTAGCACCATTAGGAAAAAAGACTCCATGCCCCCCTTCTTGGTGGTCAAAATCTGGACAAGAGTTCCAGCTGGTTTTCCACAGCTGCACTTGTCCCCAGAGTGCCCAGCCCCAAGACAGGGGCTGAATTTGTACTACCTTGCAAACCCCAGCCTCATCCCAGGGGCTTCCAGCTACAAAACCCTGGGCCTGAGGGTTTCTTGTTAGTGGCACGGGGAAGTCCCGCCCTGAGCAGCCCTTGGCTAGTGTCTTTTGTCTTTTCTGGAAGCTGCAGTCAAAAATGCTTCTTGCCTTTGGAATCTGTGCTGTTTCTTTGGGACAGGTTACGGGCCATCTTAGACATGGAGATTGCCCACAGCAATTGCAAAAGAACTTGAAATTCAGAATTTAAGGAAAGCTAACCAAAAAAAGGTGAGTCAACAACCAGTTCTCAGAATGGCCCCTCATGGTCTGAAGGCCAAGGTAACCTACAGCTCCAGAAGCTGCTTGACTGCAGGCTCCTCCCACCTTCCTAGACCAGCTATGAGGAACACCGTGAGCCCTGAGCCTCTTCAGCATTGGGGAGATTAGTACTTACGACATTTAAAATTAAATCTTCCAACCAGGAGTATCCTCTGTCTCTCCATTTTGCCAGATCTTTTGTTCCATCAGTGAAAGTTCTGTTTTCTCTCCTTGAGGTCATTTTAAATCTTGATATTAGCTATATTATCTTTGTTGCTGCCATTGTATTATAAATGGTATTTTACCATGTATTTTTTATATGTGCATTAGCTATGACAGTAAATTATTTCAGTTGACTTTCTTGTATTTTCTAGGTAGAAATTTGTATTTATAAATAAAATTACGTTAGCCCTTTACTTTCCAAGTTCTCCACAATTTCTCTGGTTCCCTTTGTCAACCTAAAGAAAGAAACTGAAGCAAAATTAATACAGAGAGTTTATCTGGGCCAAGGTTGAAGACAGCATCCTGGGACGCACTTCTGGGTTGCCTTTGACCTTTGTTACAAGCAGAGTTTTTAAAAAGGGAACAAGGAAAATGGGCTGTCACAAAGTTGTTTGACAGGAGTTCTCACTGGTTTACAGAGATAACATCAATTGGACCATACATTGTTTAACCACAGGGTATAAGTTACGATGTCCAGTGTGTGGCGTTTTATGGCTACTTGGTGTCTGTTAGTCTAGACCTCACGTAGCAAGTGGCTTCAAGAAGTAATTATTTAGCTCAAGAAGAGCATGAGATGTAACTGCTGTCACATGCTGTCACATTTCAATGCCTCTCTGGGCCTGATAATTAAAGGGGGCTTGCATTCCCCAGATAAGAAGCTTCATTGCTTTCTCATCTTTACAGCAAAATAATTTCTAAAGAAGTGTCCTTGCTCATGGTTTCCAGTTCCTCTCTTCTGGGGCTCTCAGGAATCCTCTCTAGTAGTCAGTGTTCCAAATAGTACCAAAACTGCCCTCACCGAGGCCGGCAATGCTGTGCTTGGGTTGAACCCAGTGGCCAGTTCTGGACTCTTGTCCCCTTGGCCGGCCGGGTGTCTGGCCCGGGCAGACACCTGCTCCCTTTGAGCACAGCACTGAGCCGTGTTGTCTCAGGCCCTTGCCAGTCCTTCTTCCCTGGCTGCCCCTCACCTGGAAGTGGCCACGCTCAGCCCTTAGACTTTGTCTTCCCGGGTGGATTTCCTCTAGTGTCATGTGTTAGAGCCAAATCTGCATTTGTATGTACTTGGGAAACAAAACGGCTTCATTATTTTAACTACCTCATCTATAGCCTTAATTTTTTTTCTACTTCCAAAAGAGATTTTCTCAATCTTCTACTCTATTTGTGATTTTTCTCATTCCCAAAATATCTTGATTATGTATCACTCAGTGACATTTTTATTTACATTTTCTTGGCGTCTTAGCATATGTTTTCTAGAGAAAGAATTCTATTTCAACCCCCTAACACTCTTTGCCTAAGTTCCATTAAGCCCGATATTAATTAATATTTTCTCTCCCACTTTCTCTAATGGGCAGTGGTTTGGTATAGCTTCATCCACCAATGAATTTTCAACATATCAGTTTATTTATGGTAGATGTGTCTTTTATGAGCATCCTATGGATTTTATAAGCTTATAAAATCCAAGACTCTGCATTTTATCTCTTTATAAAACCCAATTCCCTGTTAACAATTCCCTGTTAGACACACCTATCTTTAATGATCCCTTTTTTTGAGGGAATTTTATCTCCTGCTGTTGCCCCTGTTGCCTCCTCCTTTCCCCCAATCCCCCCTTTGTACCCCTGTTCATACCTGGGGCCCTCCCTCCCTCTCACACACACACACTCCAGCTCGCAGACACACACGTGCACACGTGTGAACAGCACAGCTTACCCTTCAGGATTTATTGCCTGCACCCCTGTCTCTTTGTGACCATTGTTTACATTCACATGGGAAGAGACATAAATCCTCCCAATCCTCAGAGAAGGGCTGCTGGTCTGCCACAAGGGCACTCAGCCCTGGTGACATGTCTAACCAGGACTCTCCGATAGGAAGGAGCCTCAGGCCAAAGGATGCATCCAGAAGGAACCCACTGGGTCCAGGCCTCTGTGAGGGACAGTTACCCCATGAAAAGAGACTCCTCTTCTAATTTGCCCTGAGGAATGGAATCGGACCTCCCTCTATTCTGTGTACCAGGTGACGAACTTGTCCCTGGGTGTGGACCATCAAGCTGGCCAAAGCTGAGTGGCCACCCTTAATGCCAGGAAAGAGGAAATGGACATGCCCGTCTTCCGTCCCCGCGTACTACGAAACTAAAACACAAAACGCAAGCAGAGAGACACACACGCAGAAAGCATGTTGGGAGCAGCCCTCCTCCGGCTGTTGCTGTTTTTCCACACAGAGAGGCAGACACAGAGGTTGGAGGGATGTGTGAACACCGTCAGGCGTCTTTACACTCTTTCTTTATCAAATTGAATTCACCATTCCAGGGGAGCGCTTCCATAAAAAAGCTGCAACTTACTTTCTGGAAAAGATGACAACAACAAAAATCAGCAGTGTGCCAAAAGAAAAAGAAAAAAAAAACTGTCCTGTTGCTAAGTGTCAGCTTAGGAATGTTCAGGGGGAGGGCTCGCCACCTTCAAGGGATGACCCCAGGAGGCTGCAGAGCTGGAGGCCGCGTCATTCACAGCCACCAGCAGTCACCCAGGGGATCTCTGCTCCCTACTAACCACGGGTAGACAACAAATGTCAACAGTCATCATATTTTGGTGTGAGAGTAGATGTAAACTTGACTTTATGTTCAATTCTCCTTAACACTTCCTATAATGTAAATAAAGCAATTCTATATTAGATAAAAACTAATGCATGTTATTTTAATGATTAAATAAACCCTTTGTTCTAGTAACAAGGAAGTTAGGATAAGAGCAACTTAGAAGGTTCTAGGTTCTTCCATATCTTTTGTTCCAAAGATCCCTTCCCTCCCTTTCAAAATATCATAGAAATGACAAATAAGATATTCTATATGTGAGTAATAGATAAATGAATGGGTGACTGGCTGGATGGATAGGTAAAGAGAAAATAGCACAAGAAAAACAGCAAAGAGCAAACGGCATCTTAAGTGGACTGGGGATATTGGGCACTTCCAAGAGTTAAGAGGTAGATGGAGTCAGAGACAAGGAAGTTTAGTCCCTGATAACTACTGGACACATGCAATGAAAAAGACTGAATCAAGATGGGTTTGTAAGCAAATTGTATCACACTTCGGGAATCAAAATCTCCTGTGGTCTTTACACTGGTCTAGAACACAGAAGAAAATGGAAAGACCTCATCCTCATTTACCCCACTGGAAAAATCCTGAAACCAAGATATAACTGAGAAATGAATTATAACCCAAACTTACCTAGTAAATAGACAGCCAACATCCTAAACAAAAAACTAGCAAATTAAAGACAGTTTTATATTAAACAATTACTGTCCCTAATGGAGTGCTTCCCAGATTTCCCCGGTTATATAAAACATGTGGGTGTTTAAACTGGGAAATTTTGATTCAGTAGATTTGGGATAAGGCCATGGAACTTGTGCACATGTGCATGTGTGTATATATATATGTGTGTGTATGCACATGTGTGTGTATTTGCCACATCCTCCAAGTGAATCTGGGCATTGGGAGAGTTTGAGAGTAGTTAATACATATAAAAGCAAAAAAGTGGCCTATCAAACCCCACTGTGTTCTAAGTAACAAGTGCAGACAGAACCCTTCATGCTCTTTCTTTCTGGCCTGGGCCCACAGACTGGCTCCTGCGAAGAATAATAAGGATAACAACAGAGCGCACATCTGCGTACCAGAGAGTACACCATCACGTTCACAAGTACATGCAGGGAGTGGCCTTCAAGAAGTGTGTCCCTTGGATACTCAAAGAAACCCAGAAATTTGCCATGAAAGAAATGGAAACAAAGATGTGTACCTCAACAAAGCTGTTCAGGCCAAAACACAAGGAGGGGCCCATGCTATATCCATGTATAGTTGCCTAGAAAACATGCCGAGGACGAAGTTTCCCCAAACAAACTCAATACCCTTGTTGCCTATGTACCTGTCCCTACTTTCAAAAACCTACAGGCAGTCAATGTGGATAAAAGCTAACCATTGGCAATCAAGTAAAGTTATAAAACTGCCAAACACACACAAACACACAAATACAAGCACACCCTATTCCAGATGTGAGAATGTGAAAATGGCTCAATATTGGGGAATCTATTATTTTAATTAATTATACTAATAGGTTAAAGAAGAAAAATTTTCCATATACTTGGTAGATATTAAAAGAATATTTGATAGAAGAAAACATTTTTTTTTTTTTGGAAACAG